>CM052084.1:3139644-3240394 GCA_028453745.1 Agapostemon virescens
ATACTGCCAATTTTCCATGACGAGTATAGTCAAATATTCTAGACATATTAAAATTTACAATTACATTTTAATTTTTGCTGAAATTACAATTTATATAGCTAATGGTAACTAAATTTTACGCATGACGTGTGTACTCGTCATGCCATAAAATACTGCCAATTTTCCATGACGAGTATAGTCAAATATTGTAGACATACTGAAATTTACAAATACATTTTAGTTTTTGCTGAAATTACAATTTATATAGCTAATGGTAACTAAATTTTACGCATGACGTGTATACTCGTCATGACTCAAAATACTGCCAATTTTCCATGACGAGTATAGTCAAATATTCTAGACATATTAAAATTTACAATTACATTTTAATTTTTGTTAAAATTACAATTTATATAGTTAATGGTAACTAAATTTTACGCATGACGTGTGTACTCGTCATGCCACAAAATACTGCCAATTTTCCATGACGGGTATAGTCAAATATTGTAGACATACTGAAATTTACAAATACATTTTAGTTTTTGCTGAAATTACAATTTATATAGCTAATGGTAACTAAATTTTACGCATGACGTGTATACTCGTCATGACACAAAATACTGCCAATTCTCCATGACGAGTATACTCGTCATACGTAAAATTTAGTTACCATTAGCTATATAAATTGTAATTTTAGCAGAAACTAAAATGTATTTGTAAATTTTAGTATGTCTAGAATATTTGAAGGTCAAGACGAAATTTAAACGAACAAATAAAAAGTATAAATAATTTCAAATGAATTTATGCATCTCTGAATGCTCTAGCTGGAACTGCTTTTCTTGATTTTCGCGACACACATAAGTACGCGCTTTGAAAAAATCTGGTTAAAAAATTAACTGTTAACTGGTTAAAAAGATGCGTATTAATATATAACCACAAATATATAAACCAATAAAATGATACACAAATCATAGCCTAAACAATTTTTATATGAAATTAGCAACACTTAATTTGTGTATCCTAAAATTCGGAAAAATTTAATACACTGCATTATGTGCATAATATTTATACAATGAAAAGTACAGTAGAAATCTATGAATGAACAATTTAAAAATTATTATATTAATTATATTATTTGTGATTTAAAGAATCTTGATAAACATTTATACAGGCAAATGTAAGTTTATCCAAGTTACATTGATTGAAAAATGTAAAGATGAAATGAATTTTATTATTAATTAACCAAATCTCGCCAGTTGTAAAATGTCTGAATTATAATACCAAATAACGAGTACAATACGCGACATATCTCTGTGGATGGCATCTCTATTTCTGTCAACTTACGACGCTATCGATTACCTCTGTGTATAATGTCACAACATTTACCTTGTTAATGTGTCACTGATCATGAGTATACTTTTACCTGAACGTTCGAAAGTCTTTGGTACTTCCACCAAGAGATAAATTCAATTGTTTAACAGTTTGTTTAGATTTGATTCCTGTGACACTGGCATATTTAATTACTGTAACATTCAGATACGTGCGAACCAGATCAATATTTTTATTATAGATTGTTTTTGCAGTGTGCATTGCAAGGATTATATGAGTAACGTATTTATAGAAGGGACGGTAATAAAATTCCAGGCTTGAAATCTTTTTGCCATAGACATTCGTGGCTGGCTGACTGCATTTCGCACTGGATGCACCTGGTAATTAGTCTCATTTTTTCGAGTCCCGAGCTAATGACAAAGTCGCTGTCATGACCTTCCATTTTCTCAATTTAATTTTCAAAGGAATTCTGACCCATCAAAATGTTTCGAGTCTCGACTTAAATAGTTTGTAATTGGTGATTAAAATGAATAAAGGTTTGCACAGAAATATTATATTGAAATTTTTATTCTTTATAAATTAAAAATATTATTTTTAAGTTTATCATGTATTTATACACAGCCTTGGATTTTTATTTATAAAAAGTGTAATAACGAGGGAAGACCTTTGGTGTTGGACCCTTCGCCATAGTTTGAAATTAATGGTAACACGTTTTGACCAATTCTACTTTTATGTGTAATTTTAATTACTTTTAAACATTACCATATTCGATTTCAATTTCCAGCAAATATATTTTTATTTTCTATTTCTATTTATAAATTTTCAGGATGAAAATATAAATTTTTTTTATCGTGGGATGTTCTTGAGATATTCTTGTAAAGCTAGAGATACACTTTTTATCTTATGCTTCATGCCGTGATAAGATCCGAGACATTTTTATAATTACTTCCTTGTTTAATAAATATATTCTTAATTAAAAGTCGTTTTTGTATTGTAGATTTTGTATTTATAAAAGAAAGTATTTTTATTTCAGATATTATTTTTGTTTTTGATTCTTGTAGAGTTGTTTCATGAAATTATTCGCGAGTCTTTTATTTATAATTAGAAAAGTGCGGGGAAATAGCACATTTGGAGAATATAAAGTGAAATTTCAATTGTCGATTAGGTTATGTTCAGTTCTTTTCGGTTTTCTTTTTAGAAAAGCAACTGACTGTTCAACTAACAAAACTACCATAGTTTTTACATAAATAATTGAAACAATGTTTTGTAATTATTCTACATGATATACTATAATATTTATAATATCGTAATGTTATAATATTTATAATATCGTAATGTTATAATATTTATAATATTGTAATGTTATAATATTTATAATATCGTAATGTTATAATATTTATATTAATGTAATATTTATACTATACAAAAATAATTTTGTTTGAGGTGTATCAAATGATAATATAAAAGTTTTTGTTTTGAAATGTTACTATTTTTCTTGAGTTTGCAAAGTTTAGCGTTACTTAATTTTTTCTATATTTTCTACAATTACTGAAGGATCCTAATCGAAACCCAATTTATTTTTTCAATAATTTTATTTGTATTTAAATGCTTTTACTAGTAATATATTTATAAATGATTTCCTTTAAGTGTAACTGGGGAAAATTTATGATGTAAGATATCAACTTATGTTGATTTATGGTTCGAAATAGGGAAAACGTGATTTCTGAGTTTTTTAAATTATCAGTTAACATACATATATTGCAAATTGTTTTTCAATAGTCAAAAATATAATAGTTCCATTTTTTTCTGATCATAATATATTTTTATATGTACATGTGCCATCAAGATATTTATCACGATAATATAATATAATTGATTTTAATATGTATAAAAATAAATATATAAATCTATAAATATATATATATGAATATAATAAATATATACAAATATAATATGTATATTAAATATAATATAAATAATAAATATAAAAATAAATAAATATATATAGTAAACATAGAAATAAAATAATAATCTTCAGAACCCTATTCTTATTAGTAAAATTGTAAGAAAATAAATCAGAAAACTACCATAAAATTTCATGGATAGAAAATTATCAGAAACTACCATAAATTTTCACTTTGTGATGTTATTAATTTCAACCCACTATATTTTCGAATTGGCTGAACCTTTTAGCATTTTTGAAAATTGTCATATCCATAGAAATTTTATAAATTACCTATAAATATTGTTCCAAGAGTTCAGCTACTTTTTGTTATAATTGTCGACCAAGATATCGATATTTATCTCTATCGTATATGGCTGCCATTTTTATTTTAACCTCTTAAATTAAAATTTTAATAAAGTATCTTAAGACTTCATGAAGTTTGATGTTGAAGTTGAAGTTTTACAGTTTGATAGAAATCTAACGAATACTAATTTTTTTCACTTTATTGCAGTTTGGTGAGTAAAAAGGTATGCAACAGTTGTAGAGATTGAATAAATGTAGTTTTTTTAATAAAATAAAGGCTTGGTCAATAGACAGTTTAGAAAGCTTGTTAAAGTTTGACAAATGGAAATTTAAATAAACATCAATATACTTCTGTGCTCGAGCCATCGTCAAAAATAAAACCACTCTGTTCGCAAATACAATCTTTGAAACAACGCGAGGGTCGAAACCGACCCAGTTCTGGAATCGAATAAATAAATAGTTTGAATAGAAGTTCCCCCTTTAATATTAGAGATACTGACCGTATCATCGATCGAATGATTAGAGTTAGTCTTGTGTACTCTCAATTACTATCCCTTGAAGAGTACGTGACACGCATTACAAGGTCATATTCACTACTTTTTTACATTTTACATATTAAATACCGGTGGGTATTTAACACAGGATAAACACTTCGAAATTGTCACTTATTCGAATTTTGATCAAAAGTGGAATTAATATTAGTTATAATAACACCTCTTTCATTACAATACATATTGTTATATTTTCAATATCACGTGACGACAATTTTATAGTATTTGGAATGAAAAACTGCTGCAATAAAAATTCATCTGTACTTTTGAGTTATTTGTGGAAATCGATAACAGACAATTTAAGCCTCTATGGAGCCGTGTAAATTTCAAGCCACATGTTAACCCTTTGCACTCCAAACAAATTTAATTCCTGACTCGAAATATTTTTTTGTCCTAGAATAATTCCATTGTACGTTGGATCATTTCCTTTCGTGCACATCAAATTTGTTTCTATTAATCGTACGTGTAACACTTCAATTTTTACTAGCTTCTCAAATACGAACATTGTAATGTAAAAATTGTTTTGAATAATATTCTGCCAATTTTTAATGTCGCCTCAGAGGAGACATTAGAGTGTTAAGGGTTCATATGTCGACATTTCACCAAATGATTTTAGATTTTTATAAGATAACGTCTACATCTAAATTATATAATGTCTCTGAGGTAACAAATAACAATATTGATAATGGTTGGTAGCACCGACAACCTAAAATATAAAAGTAAATGCCTTGCAAGTTGTTTGCAAATAGAAACTAACGGAACCATCTTGTGCAATTTACATTATTTATTTCTTTTATCTATCCTATTATTTTCTATCTATTAAACAAATTAAAGCGTACATAAGAGCTTTGGGTTTGCATATCAATAACAACTAATTTATTTGCAATTTCAATAATCATTTTGTACTTTCTTCTTTTTCCAGAGTTATATATTATATACCCAAAATATGGATACATAATCACATAAAAGTAATTGATGAAAATTAGACGCATTAGCGGTAATAGATCCGAAGATTCTTTATCAGATTCTGAGTCCGATGAAGATCATCCAGTAGTATTTACCCAAAGAAGCATAAATATTATTGACAGTGACTATGAATTTAGTACAGAATCATCATCGGATAAGGAAAATTCAAGACCAGAAAAAATTGTTTAGTAATCAGTATTCTGTCTATCTACTCTCCTGTTTTCCATTTTCGAAAACTATTTGACATTTTGTAGTTTGGCTAATATCATTAAAATTTTGGTCAAGTTTTAGTATATATATTGCAGTAATGATAAATATTGGGTAAATTAGTTAAGATAATAATTAATAATATTAAGTATAGAATAGTTTTTAAAAGTATATTTATTTTTATATTGCTATATATACCTATATAAGAATTAATTAAACTTGTAAAATAAAGAAATATAATTATAGTTCCTCTAAGTATGGTAATATAAATTATATAGCAGTATATGATTTTGTTGTATATAAATAAACAGTTGAAAGTAAAAGAATTGTAAAAATAATTAAAGAGATTATTATTTTAATTGGAGATATTCTTTTATCAATTTTAATATTAGTTAGAATTATAATTACAGTTATAATTATTAAAATTTCAATAATTAAAAAAGAGGCTCCAAAAATAAAATGTTCCAAATGAAACGTACATCTATGTTCAACGCCAAAGCGCAAACTGTTTTATGGAATTTCACGCTTAAGCTTTTATTCACAGAATTGCAAATGTCGTAAACCGTTGTTACTGAAAGTTCCAAATGTTACAAATTATAATAAAATTGTTTAAACTGGTAAATGTCTTTTAATCTGCATGTATAGGTTTGTAATTGTTGATTTTCCCTTGCCTACAGTTTTCTATATTTAAGGGAAAAATTCGGCCCAAAGAGGGTTAAAATATTATTTCAAACTTACTATGAGTTGACAATTAAATTAATGAAACAACTTCAACTCAACTAAACCGCTCGTTTGTAAATCCGTATTATTTTCGTAAGAAAAACCAGTACGTCAGAATTATTAAAGTAAGTTCTACGTTTTAACAAATCGTGTGTCTTTATAATATTATTTGCCCCACCCCTAAATATCAAGGATAAATATAAAGCGTTCAAACTAAACGATTGACATCTTCAATGATTAAATCTGGTTAGAAAATTCTTTTTCTTCGGGTTACTAAACGAGCTTTAACAAAATAAAGAAACTGAGCACGTCCGACGTGTTATTTAGCTAGAATTTAATGGTGGAGCTCAAGCATCAGAGACTGCCAAAAGCATTTGTGCACCCGGTCGACATGCGTGTTCACGACACGGGTAAACCATTTTTCAACAGTTTTTACACTAATTTTTAAAACTGCTTTAACTCCTCGGTTGCACCGAAATAGACCACATTCGATTTTTTCTATTTTTAGTACTGCATAGTTTTTAAACCGGAAACAGAAGAAATCATTTCGTCAGAAAAAAGATACAAGTTGTAAAATTATATTAATTAATTTAATATATATTAATTATATTAATATAACTTAATAATATATTTAATTATAATTAATAATTAATAATTTAATTATATTAATATTCAGTCACAATGCCATCTCACAATTTGTTGCTTCGTTACGAAGGAATGGTTTAAGTAATATTACATGAAGGAATGCTTTAAATATCATTACATGAAGGAGTTATTTAAATAACATTATATGGAGGAATTATTTACATAACATTACACGAAGGTATGCTTTAAATAACACTACACGAAGGAATGCTTTAAATAATATTAGACATAGGAATGATTTAAATAACATTATATCTATAGAAAACAATTGATAGCATTGAGATTTGAAAATTATAAATTAAAAAAAAATCTTTTATATCACAGTAATTGCTACTTTTAGTCAAATAGTTTCTTCTTTAGATATTTCGTTGTGTCATTAAACAACGAAAATATTTTACGTAGAATACAAAATGACTCACACTGTATATGTATATGTAAAAATTAAAAACGTTGAAATCTGTCTACTATTTTGTCTTTTCATTTCTTTTTAACGTGCTAAAGGTAGAAAAGTATGATAAAGTAGCAGTTTGAGTACAAAATTCCATTATTTTGTACAAAAACAAAATTTTTAATTCTTTTCTGCTCAGTCCACTCCTCATTTATATTGATTAATACTGAACCTACCGAGCTATAAAAATGAATAGAGAATGTAGCCTCATAAAAATGACAAGATTCAATCTATTTAGATTTTGTGCGATTTTTATTAAAATATATGACTGAATAAAGAAGCACATGGATTCAATTTCTGTGAAGGCAATTTTGTAACTTCAATAATTGTAAAATAAAAACACTAAAAAAGATCATTCAACCCCTTGTGGTAATGTTAGTGTTACTATACTTCCTTATTTTCTTATTGTTCAACACTTGTTTGACAAAAGTCATCGCATGTGTTTCTAAACATTCTTTATAAAAAAGATATATTACCCATATAATTACCATAATTTTTACTTAAAAAAAATACCTTACATACTTCGGATACCCCTGAATAAGTGTGCAAAACCCTAACACAAAAAGTTCGATAGTTCTTCTAGAAAAAATTTATAAAAATTTATGAAACAAACTGTCTCGAAAAGCAGAATACTATTTCAACGTACTGGACACCTGCACACATTTTCTGGCAACAGGAAGCAATATTATGGCGTACAGTGTATTTCCAAAAGGCTAAAGTGTTAAAGTTACAAGAGGGTGGTATTTTCGTTGTACGTGGAGTAGTGAACGTAAAAGATAACGGAGCAGGGAGAGAGTATGTAAAGATCGTATCGTGGAGTATTATTATCAACAGCGGAGTATTATTCATGGTTGTTTTACGCCATCGGTGATTGAAAAAGGGAAGGGGAAATAATATCACGTGCAATGATAAGGTTACTGTCGGCCTATGAGACACGAATGGCTCGCATGGCTATACCGTACGATCCGCCGTTATACAATTTTGCTGAACTAGACCCGGTGACCGAGACACGCTGCCTATCGATCTATTTCGCACGCACGTAATGTATGCTGGAAGCAAACACTTAGGTCTACGCGTCTACACGGTTAACCGAGGATATATCAGCGGAAAAAGTACTGTCTACGACTATAAGCTGGTCTGCCATGGGAGGGCTCAGTCGATTACTGTCACAGCGCTTAGGTATACTTTGCGAGCTGAAGGATCCTTGGCATCAGTGCTGCTCTGTTTACGCAAATTATTCGGTCCATAAATTACTTAGTTATCGTATGATGCGTCATGTGAATGATCTACTATAACAAAAATGGACGTTTCGATCTTACAAATCTTTGCAAAATTAATGAAGGGCATTTTTTGTTTTTTACATTTTACATTTAGTAACTGTACGTATTTTGTATTTTCTGAAAATTTTTGATGGGATGTACAGTGACCGGCGTTAATATTCGGACACCGTGATACTTGAGAAGTTCTTGCTGTATATCTCCACTGTTAACGGATTGAACTTCTTCGTCACGGTTGAATTTCTCTGTACGACAGAGAACATTGGAATGAAGTTTTTGATAACTAAATTATAATTCTTCTTAAAGATATGATGCATATACTTTAACTGTAATAATTTTGGAATTAGGTTTTTCATAACTAAATTGTAATTTTTCTAAAAGATATGATGCACATATTTTAACATTAATAATTTACTGTAATAATTAATAATAGAATTGAGTGTGCTCAAGCCACTATAGTGGCGCATCGTGCTTAAGAGGTCAAAGAATTCATCGTTTTGTAAACGTAAAAAACAGTTATATTAAATGCTAGAAACATAGTCTATATTTATTTAATTTGTACACTTCGTGTTCGTCAATGTCAACTCCTTTCCGTGCCATTTAGCTCGACGAAACTCGGGCCTAAGCAGTAGGCGTCAGATGCTCGAAAACAGTCACAATACGAGCCGAAATGTACAGTGGCTAACGAAAGTATTCGAACGGTCAGATTTCTTATCTTTAGCACATGAAATATGTATGTTAATCCGAAATGTTTAAAACAATTTAGTATCTATCGCAAGAGAAAAGTCCCAAGATTATGTTAGTAAAAGTAGAAAATAATTCAATCATATATACAGTATTTACAATAGGTTTATTTGAAGCACACACCAAGCATGGATAACAAAAGTATTCGAACGCCACAAATATTGTTACACTTTCATGTGTTACTATTTTGTAGGACCACCATTGGCATTGATTACTTTTCTTACACAACGTTCCATACTATGTACTAGCATTTTTGTGAAACTGGTTTCAAGAGAACTCCATATTTCAGTTATTTTATCCATTAACATTTGTTTTGACGTAGTATGATATTTATTTAGCCTTTTTCCGATTTCTGCCCACAGGTGCTCGATCGGATCGAGATCTGGGCTTCGTGGGGGAGTGCTTAACATGCGTGGTGTATTATAAATGATCTATTCTTTCACGATCCAAGCTGAGTGCTTGGTATCGTTATCTTGTTGGAAGTGAAAGTCTTCTATTAATCTCAGTTTTCTGGCACTATCTTCTAATTTTTTTTCAAAATATTTAGGTATTTATATTTATCGACTGTACCATCGATGAACACTAATTTTCCAGTCCCATTAGCTGCCATGCAGTCCCATACCATGCTGTTGCCACCTTCATGTTTGACTGTTTGTTTTAAATGTTTTGCTTGCAACTCTGTATTTGGTTCTCGCCATACATAATTCCAACCATCTGAACCGAAGATATTAAATTTCGATTCGTCTGAGAATATGACTTTGTTCCGGAAGCAATTATTTTTAGTAATATAATTTTTTGCAAACTGCAACCTCTTTCGTTGATTTACTTTATTAATGTAAGGCTTCTTTCTTAAAAATCTGCCGTGATAATTATTGTGCCACATTAATCGTCGACACAATCGAGGATGAACCTGTTTATCAAACATTTCTTCAACCACATTTGCCAATTTGGGAGCAGAAGTTACAGGATCTCTTTTTATTTGGCGAATTATAGTTTTCTCTTCTCTGTTTGTCAATTTTTTCGGACGACCTGAACGAGCTTTATTAGCAACAGTTTCTTGATTTTCAAACTTCTTTATTATATAGTGCACTGTTGATTTACTCCTCTTTACAATTTTCGTAATCTCGTTATAAGATTTTCCATCTCTACGCAGTTTTAATATTATTTCTCGTTCACAGTTTTATGTTTCTGACTTTTTCCTATTCATATTCGTTAATACAACTGTACTTTATTCTTAGTCAAACGATATTTTATGATCAACTAAGTGTTTCTTTGTTTACATTTCATATTAATGTTTGCATTCAGCGTTACGATATGTACATAAGTAGAAACACCAATAACTTTGAAGCGTTCGAATACTTTTGTTACCCATTCCTGGTGCGTGTATTAAATAAATATGTTATAAATATTGTATATATGATTGGATTATTTTCCAAGTTTATTAACATAATCTTGGGACTTCTCTCTTGCTATTGTAAGGATGGCAGAAAAAAAGACGAGGGACCGCACCTGGATTCGAACCCGGGACTTCTCGGGTCGTAGCCTATCGACTACCCACTGACCCACGGAGCCCTCCTCCTAGATCTTAATAAATACTAAATTGCCTACACTATAGACAGTAAATTGTTCTAAACATTTTGGATTAACATACATATTTCATGTGCTAAAGATATGAAATCTGACCGTTCGAATACTTTCGTTAGCCACTTTACATTTCGGCTCGTATTGTGACTGTTTTCGAGCATCAGTCTTGTCTGTTTAGCTCGCGTTGACGCCTACCGCTTGGGCCCGAGTTTCGTCGAGCTAAATGGCACAGGAAGGGGTTAACATTGATCAATTCGAAAAGTGTACAAATTAAATAAATAAAAACTATGTTTCTAGCATTTAAAATGAGTGTTTTTCATCATTACAACACGACGAATTCTTTAAATTCATTAACAGTGGAGATATGCAGCAAAAACTCATCGAGTATCACGGTGTCCGAATATTAACCCTTAGCAATCGAGTGGTGATTCTGAGTTACCACGAAAAGTTGATACATTCTTATTTAAAACAATTTTAACATTGCAATCTTTATATCAAAGAAATTGATAAACATTTACTATTGAAAGGACGAGTAACAGTAAAAAAACCCGTATACATAAGGTGAAATAATTGGTTTTCTAGTTAAAACAGCTTCGAGTGCAAAGAGTTAATGCGAGCCACTGTATTTTCACTGCGTATGTTGATTATATTCATATTTCGCAGTGCCATCTCCTAATTGGACGGAATGAATCTACAATCTAGTAAAAGTTGTCTAATTATAAAGAAAAACTCCACCCCTGTGTATCTACGAGAAGTCTGCTCACAATTTGTTCACAAGATTTCTACATAAAGTCTACTTTCAATATGTCTTTGAAGTTCCTACAAGAAGCCTAGTAGTTGCAATCTGACGTCGGACCGCGAGTCAACAACCAAATACCTCAGTTCTACCCACCTTGTCCACATTTTCCTACCCCTAACAATTTCAGGGTGGGATAACTAAAACTATGAATCCGCGACGCTGATAGGGTGTCCAAGTTTGATTAACCTGGGGAAATTTTCCACATCTGGCAACGATATCGTGCTAATAACCTAAAGTACGTGGCTGCATTGAACCCACAGACATGAAACTAAAATGGTACAGCTTTAGACGTTTTATGGTCTGGGACTGCACCGAACGATGGGGAGTGCAGGCCCCGTATCTTGAGACGGACGGTAATGCTGATACCAGACGTGGCAGTGATGGGTCCATGGCGTAGCCAAATTACCAAAGTTGAGTACCGAGCATAAGTCGCAACAACGATGTCTTCGTCATAAACCCTCACCAACCACAAGCCTCTCCAGCGCGATCCTTCTCAATGCACCTTGTTAAGACGTCCGTCCGTCGTTCGAGGAGGCCATCGCTCAAGTACAATACCTCGGTGAAGCACGTACTCTTCCGACCCAAATTAATGGGAAGGAGCGTTGAATTGAAAAGTGAGACTCGATCAACATTGTTTTTAGTAGGAATTTTATTCCGCCTGTTGTTGCGGTCTGTGATGGATTTTTCAATCCGTCAGACTTTGGCCGTTTGCACGTGGTGTGCCGATTAATTTTAATGTTTAACTACCTTCTCGAAGGACCACCTTTCCTGTACAGTAAAACCCCGTTTAACGCTGCCTCCGCTTAACGCTGTTTCACTATTACGCGGTTGTATTGGGATTCCCCTAAATCGCACACTGTATTGATACTTGTTGTATATGTGTGCAAATGAAACGGCCATCCACCAACCAAAAGCGGTGCACTATATAACAACGGTGTACAATATGTATCTTTTTCAACGCTCTTTTGTTAGTCTGTCCAGAATAAAGGTTTCAACTGTATTCCCTGAAATAGCAGTCACAGTACGAACGCATCTTTCCTGCGTGACAGTTGGATTTATTAGCTGTCATCGACTTTACTAGGTGTATAAAGATATAAACAAAATATTTTATTTTATCGTGATAAATTAGGCAATTTTTAATTCTCACGATGGGTGATAACAAAAAAAAAATGAAAGTAAAGCGACAAGAAAAAGCATTTCGCTGGAAACTAAAATGCAGGTGTTAAGACGATTAGATGCAGGCCAACGGCAATCTGATATCGGCACTGCATTCAATTTGACGACTTCAACAATACGGACAATTTTAAAAAATAAAGAAAAAATCGTGTCGTCAGCAACTACAACCGCAACGACTTCTGCAACAAAAATTACCCGTTCTAGAAGCAATCTGATTGAGGAAATGGAAACACGACTTTCCATCTGGATTGACGACGAAGTTGAACGCGATATGCCATTAAGTCAAGCAATTATAATGGAAAAAGCGAGAACAATTTTTCACTGTATTCAGAATGAAAAAGACGACACCAGTGAAAATTTTGTCGCTAGTCGAGGATGGTTCTATCGATTTAAAAATAGAAACAATCTACATAACATACAGATTACTGGAGAAGCGGCAAGTGAAGATACAAAAGCAGCTGCTGCATTTCCAGCGACATTAAAAGCAATCATTGAACGAGGGAATTATTCTCCTGAATTAGTTTTCAATTTTGATGAAACGGACCTTTTTTTGGAAGAGAATGCCGAAACGTACATTTTTGTCCCGCGAAGGAAAGCGAGCACCAGGATTTAAAGCTGTAAAAGATCGTTTAACACTTCTACTAGATGGTAACGCTAATGGAGACTTTAAATTAAAACCACTGTTTGTTGTTTTACGAATAAAAATTGATATTAGCAATAAATAAGTCTGTACTCAATGTATTAAAAAGTATTTAACAAGAAATGTTACAAAATATGTAAAACAAAAAAGGAACTGATAAACTTTCTTATTTTCTGTTCTTTTTCACTAATCCCCATTACATATTTACATATGTACGTGTTAAGTTGCCTCGTTTAACGCTGTTTCGTTTAGCGCTGGAACTTATTGGAACGTATCCCCCGCGTTAAGTGGGGTCTTACTGTATAGGAAGTACTATATAAAGGGTGTCCCAAAATTAACGCAAGATTTAAATTTGCCGCCAATTTTACAGTAAATTGTTGGCAACCCTTAAAAAACGACCTCCTGTCATAAAAGTTCTCCCAGCGCTTATCCTTCCACCTGTGATAGTTAAAATAGTACTAGCGTTAGCGTGAACAGACCGATCGTATCTGAAGTAGTTCGTTACATTGACTGCTTTTTTACTATTTTTGGTGACCATGTCTTAGCCGATGATATTGCTTCGTCTGGTCTATTGTTTAAAGTGCGTTAAGGCTAATGGAAAAGCGCTTTTTCCTGGCCGTTAACTCGGCGACGGACGTCGCATAGTGGGGCATTTGCTCCGAAAGTGCGGTCATTAGTGAATTTTAAAAATTGTACAGAAATTGTAAAATTTTTATTTCTTGAGTTAGTTGAATGTCTGAGGAACAATCTATCAATATTCGTTTTCTCATTTGTACATTCATAGAACACTGTGATTTGTCGGTAGTTTAAAATTCTAGCGACACGCTTCCTTTGTCAGCGAATTCACCTATTAATAATTCTGATCCTATTTACATAAATTAAGTAAATTTTTGTTATATAAAAGTTTTTTTAGCTAAGTTATGGTATACTCTTAAGTAAAATTTACTTGTGTACCATATATATTCTTGTAGTTGTTAATATTTTAAGATAACCAACGACTTAGTAGTTTTATTTATGATTCCAAAATTTTGTTAACGATTTTGTTATAGTTATGGGTGAGTCCCGGTGTTCATTTTAGTGCAATTGTGTTCTACGAAGTTTTATGATTAAGATACAAGAGAAACCTGTTCCAGCTCTTTCCAACTCCGTGTTTTATAGTTGAATTAAGAAAACATGGTCATCCAAAATCGCTGCATTTCTCACATACCTGCATGTTCGTATTCGCTATATCTTCGCGAAGTAAGTACTCACTAAGTAATTATTTGAAGAAATTGTTTAAATTATAAATGTGCAATAGAAAATGCTGTAAATAGATCTTTGTCTCTATTTTTTTATTGTATTTAATTGAATTAGTCATAGTGTAGTATTTAAACTGAAAAGTCGAAAAAATTATATTCGTATGTATATCACTTAATGAAGATATTTAATTTTAGTAATGCAGAATACATATTTGAGAATGTACCTTGACTAATGTACCTTAATCCTCTTAATAGGAAACCCTGTAATTGTATTAATTACCCTCGGATCATGCATCGCAATATACATTAAATAAGAAAATAAGAAAACGGACGAAGTGAAATATCGGAAACATCAGATATCAAACTTGATGCTTTAGGTAATCGGACATTTCATACTTAACGACCTAATATTTTTAAAAAAGCATTCTTTGTAATAAAGATTTAAAAAAAAATATTTTAAATGCAAATGATTATACTTTTTGACAGTATACATAAAATAGACGAATATCGTAAAAATATTGATTACAATCTGCAGTACTTGATTGAAAATTAGCAACAAACTTTAGAATACAATACGCTCCTCTTTAGGGACAGATTTTGCACTCAAAACACCCATTTTGGTAAAAACGGTGCATAGCACAAATAGTAGAAACCTCAGACTTTAAAATGGTCTTTTTTCATCAAAATTGGATAAATTTTGGCAAAGTTATAGCAATTTAAAGATTGAGCGGATATTGAAATAGCTTTGACCGTACTTTCGGAGAAAATACCCCACTGTGCGTCGACAGGTAAAATCTAAACGGTCGAAATTTGCATGACGTTTTAGCTTTTGTTACGTGGGCAGCCCCGAAATCGCGGCATTATCAAGGACACTGTTAACCCTTTACACTCGAACCTGATTTAACTCGAAAACCTAGGCATTGCTTCTGACCTAGGATAGTTTCATTGCATGTAATTTATTTCATTTTATACATATAGGTGTTTTTATTATTACTCGTCCTTGCAACACTAAAATTTTTACGAACTTCTTGGACACAAGCATAGCGATGTGAAAATTGTTTTAAACAGTGCTATAGCAATTTTTACTGGCACCTCAGAGTCGCCATTCGAGTGCAAAGGGTTACTACTGAAATAATTTTTATTATAAGAGGAGGGAATATTTTACACGTCTAGTCACAACGAAGACAGTTAGCATGCACTACGGTTTCATATTTACAGACCTCGTATGTAATTAACTTGAATATGGAATTCGATGCATTGTAACTGGTGCAATGAAGCAAAATCACTTTGAGTTGCCTTTTAATCCCATTTTCCTATCTTTTGGATCTGTCGCATGGCTTTCGAACGTATGAAGACGCCTTCTCGTGTCACATGTGACTCTGAAACTGTTTATGCAACTGGAGAATTTTCAAATAAATTTTCACTAGTTAATTTTCGCGAATGAAAGGTCAACAGACAATCGAAAACTTTTATTCGGTCGCATAGAATTATAGCGTTATAGAGTTGAAAGCCTAGTGAAATTGGATTACAACAGCTCCATTGTTATGCGTGAATAGTTCATTTGATCTTTGTGCGTAATTATCTCGTTTAAATAGATACACGAATGGTATCCACTGACTGAACTATAACCTGTGAACGTTAACATGCGTTAGAACAGATTCAATGACCAAAGGGGAAATGCAACTCAAAGAAAACTTCCTCAAGCATGCTATAACATCTGCGTGGCTGAATAAGACAGGCATAACTCGAGCGAATCGTTCGTGTATAATTGTATAATAACATTCAACCCTTTGTACTGGAAGCTGTTTTAATTAGAAAATCAAAGCATTTCTTCTGACCTAGTATATTTTCATTCTACAACCATTATTTCACCTTATGTATATGGGGTTATTCATTATTACTCGTCCTTACAACAGTTATATTTTTACAAATTTCTTTGACACAAGCATAACGATGTAAAAATTGTTTTAAACAGTGCTGCGGCTATTTTTAGTGGTGCCTCATAGTCACCATTCGAGTGCAAACGATTAAAAACAATTGTTAGCTACTGAATAACAAAGTTGTCACCTCGCAATAGAATTTGCTTAATTTCTGCAGCAATAGATTGATAGATTCGTTGCTGTTAATTTTTTAGTTTTTTAGATACAATGATTACGGTGTTAAAATTGTTTTAAATAATAGTGTGGCAATTTTTCGTGGCGCTTCAGAGTCGCCACTCGAGGGCTAAGGGTTAACATTCTGCAATCATCCTGATCGCAGTGACCTACTTCCAATTTTTAGTAACATCTTTATTTCGATAACAAATTTCTCAATAAGTTTTAATATTTTTACGTATATTGCAATCATTTGAATTGTTATTAGGTCTGGATTAGATTTCTTGAGGCGGAGGTGTGTCGAAGCTCGCCTCTCGAAACTAATATAGTGTTACGAATGTCGGTTGAGACTGCCGATATCCGTTTACATATCGATATAATACGTGAAGTGATTTGAGTTACACGGTCGTTTTGGTGATGACGTTGTAACCGCATCATTGACGCCATTTTCTTATTGTCACATTTGATAAAGATTTTCAACTCACAACCATACAAGTTTCATATAAGAGCATAGTTTTGAATAGTATTGAACATGTCGAATTTTGTACCTGGAAACTACGATTTGTGGGCAGCATTTATTTTCTGTTACAATTTGAAGAAAACTGCTGCAGGATCGCATCGGATGCTTGTCGAAGCTTACTGGAAGCATCCTCTTGGTACATCACAGTTGTTTGAATGGTTTAACAAACTTTTTTTGCGGTTGTTGATGCTGTGACGAGAGAGAAAAAGGAGTAGAACAGGAAGGGGAAGCGTTACGTTCTGGGTCTGCTAGAGGACTCGTCAGTAAGGCTGACTAATGGCCCCTGCCATAGAGGCTGGGATACTTGAAGGCTGTTAACCCCTTGCCCTACCATTTCCTTTGTGACAAAAATTACTGCAACATATTCATCGTTAAAAATGTTACAGAAGAGAACAAACATTTGTATCTGTTATGTTGCTACGTGTACTTCAATGCTTGAATATCGATTAAAATAGAATAAAATTTGATTTCGTCGATAAAAGAAAGGCACAATATTTATATTTGCTAGAATTTGTTCAAAATCTTCATCACGAGTCTGACTCGTTATAATATGGCAAGGGGTTAACCCCTTGCCCTACAACAACAAGTCAGACTCGTGATCAAGATTTCGAACTGAGTCTTCTAAACATGTATTTCCTTAATTTTCTTTTAACGGAAATAACATTTTATTTAATTGTTGGTCGTGTACGGTTATTGGAGAATATCTAGACACGCAGTAACTACAAATTTGTCTTTTCTTTTTGTCGTTCTGCGGAGGACAAAGAAAGTCTAGTCACTGTTATTGTAAAATAAGTCGTAGGCCAAGGGGTTAAGGACGGTATACAGGGTGAGTCACCAAACGTTTGTAAATAAACGATACGTAAAATATGGTAAGGTCAAAGTTGAATGGTACAATGGGGCTGATACGATGGTATAAAAAAATTTTGTTTATATGTCATTTTTCTAGAGATATCAAGATCACCTTGACTTTTTTAAAATGAAACCACCCTTCTTTAAACACCTACAATGATAGTCCCTTTCATTAGGAATTCAGTGACTATATTATTCCAAGGTCATTCAAGGTCAAGAACAGAAAAAACGTATAAAACTAAAATATGGAAGCAGAATACCTGTGAATTTTAGAAATGTTCGAAATGATGGCCATGTACGTCGATAAATTGATGTAAACGAGCTCTGAAGGAACGTTGAACTCTGATAAGTACATCCGAGGTGATATTTGTACATGCTGTGATGATACGCTGACGCATATCTTCAACTGTTGTTGGAGCATCCATGTACACGGTCTCTTTTAGCAGACCCCATAAAAAGAAATTCAGTGGATTTAAATCAGGCGAACGTGCTGGCCATGAAACAGTTCCGCCTCGTCAAATCCATCGGTTTGGAAATCGTGATTCCAACGTTTCTCTAGCTACTCGTGCATAATGAGCAGGACAACTGTCATGTTGGTACCACATATCATAGCGATTTTGTAAAGGGACATCTTCTAACAAAATTGGCTGATCTTCTTGCAAAAATTGAACGTATTTCTGTACCGTCGTCATTGCGTTAACGAAATATGGTTCAATTACTCTGTCGTTCAAAATACCACACCACACGTTATGCTCCATTGTCTTTGATGATCAATTTCTCGCAGCCAGTGCGGATTATCCACAGACCAATAATGGGCGTTCCGTAGATTAATTGAGCCATGATTAGTGAATGTTGCTTCGTCCGTAAACAAGACATTAGAGAAAAATGAATGATTGTGAAGCAATCTCCACTGACAAAAGTTAATTCTATTTTGAAAATCAGTCCCGTGCAATTCTTGATGGAGCGATATGTGGAACGGATGAAATTTATGTCAGGCCAGAATTCGTATTACGCTACTTTGATTTATGCCTGCTTCCCGGGAAATTTTTCTTGTACTCGCGTGAGGATTGACAGCTATAGCTGCTAAAATATTAATTTCATTGTCTTCATTGGTCGTGGGATTCTTCCGTTTGTACTGTCTTGCATGTACACCTCTAGTACTTCGAAACAACCGGACGTATTAATGAAAGTCTGTCTAGAAGGAGTGTTTCGCTCGGGGTACCTTTCTTCATAAAGTAATCGGGCCTGCACTGCATTTTGTCTACGTTCACAGTAAATCGTGATCAAATCACACTTTTCAGTCATTGAATAAGACACAGTGGAATCGCGTTTGGAAACATACTGATAATAAATAAGAATGCTGAATAACAGTAACATTGAAGGACCTTAGTATGTTTACTTTAACTACGACCATAGTATGTTTACTATTTACTACAAGTCTCAACCATGATAAACGTATTCTGCTTTCATATTCTAAATCTTATACGTTTTCTCTGTCCTTGACCTTGAATGACCTTGGAATAATACAGTCACTGAATTCCTAATGAAAGGGACTATCATTGTAGGTGTTTAAAAAAAGGTGGTTCCATTTAAAAAAGTCAAGGTGATCTTGACATCTCTAAAAAAGTAACATAAAAATTTGTCCTTGCCATATTTTACGTATCTTTAGAAACAACAAAAGTATTTGAGGTGCAACGGTTTGTTGATCCACCCTGTATATGGTCTGCGGAGTCTTGATCTCACATAATTGTCTGTTTTGAATAATCGAGTGGATTATTTGTGATTTCAATATCAAAACAGCGTGCAATGACGATCTCGTCGATCTTAACGTTGAAACTGAATGGGTATCAATCCAGGTCAGTTGCTGAACTGTTGACATTCGGAGCTCTGAATCTGTACCAGCCAGTCTGCGATTATTCTTCCTCACAAGATCATATTTATATCATCTCTATATTGGACGTGTCTCCTGAAATTGGAATGTGAAGTACCCCTGTTGCTTTTATTCCCTCGAGCTACAAATACATTTCGTATCTGGGCATAGCGTTAACGTTACATTTATTATAATACATCATACTTGAGCTGTATGATAAATGTTAATAAGAGATTGCAAATAATCGCAGATACATAATTCATCAAGATGTACTTGTTATTCATAAGACTGATAAATAAAAATTGATACTCTGAAACATTATTACCGATTCAAATTGACAACAACGCGAGAGAAATTGTATGAATGGATAGATTTTTTTAAATACACAAATGTAATGATGAATTTATTTGATAAAGTTTTATAGTATAGAATTTTAAGGTCTTACATCGATACTTTTAACATTTGCATTAACAATTACTGTTGCTACAACTATTTGGAGATTTGCTTATTAATTTCTTTCAACACAGGTTTTTAATTTAATTTCATTAGAAACATCAGTTCTTCTATTATGTATTATGTATTAACAATGAATACACATATAGATATAAATGAGAGTGTATAGACGATAAATTACAAGAATGTACAGTAAAAAATAAAGTAGCAGTCTTAATGTAGTATTACTAAGACATGAATTTAAAATTTCTATATTTTGCGGGGATATATTTCGAAGATAAGTTCGTATTATTATAATGATATTTATATAATATGTAGTTTATAATGCACACATGAGCCGTTCATTGCACAAAACCAATAACTCCGTAAAACAAAAAGTGGAGAAATACGATAAAATAATGTGCATTGTTTTTCAAAATTCCCTATATAATATAAACTTGAATAAATATTGTAGAATGCATAAATACAGGTGTAGCTTTCATCTAACAGTATATAAAATTAGTAATAAAGAATAGCCAAAAAGTTATCGTCAGTAATGTTACAATTTTTACGTGACTGGTAGAACTAATCGATTTGGCAAGTGAAAAACAGTAATAAATTTAAATTCAGTGTTTAAATTTTTAAGTTTTTTATCACAGAAAAAGTTAATTATTACATATTTTTATTACAGATTTTTCATAAAAATGAATATTAATGGTTCTGCTATTATATATTGTTATTTAGAAGAATCTGAAGATAACCATTCACATTATTATTAGTTTCACTCATCTCGATTATAACGGTATAATTTTATTTTTTTAAAACCACTGACAAATTGAAATAATTGTTTATAATAATTCAACCAAAATACGATCTGGAAGTGATGTTGAAAAGGTTGAAAAATATGTAGTCTGTACAAGACTGGTAATATACACAGTAGAAGTTAAAATATATCAAATTAAACTTTATTCTAAATAATAATTAATTTGACTTCACAAGCATTGGATTCTGCGACAATTAGACTATGACTTACTAATTTATTTTACTTTAATTCTGTTAAGACGACACTAAAAAATTGACTGTTATCATTCGGCGTTAGCTAGTGCATTTGAGTTTCATTATTGCAACGATTTACATTAGAGTACGAAGTTAATCAAAATAGCCTTTGAAATAAATTATTTATTATTCAGTGGCCAACAAATTTTTGTCATTTAATGGCTTAATCTTAATTATTAGAGAAAGTTATTATAAATATAAAAAGTTATGACTATACCAACTGCTTTGACACTTAAATTTCAGATTTTTCAAAAAGTGGAGTTAATTGATTTGTGCAGTGAACGGTTCATATATATGTACAGAATTTTTTAGCTACAAGTCTTGACATTTTTGTGTAGAGAAAGAAAATTTAAATGTATGTAACAACATATAATTCAAATTATTGTGTAGACGAATCACGATTATTGTCATAAAAATCGGTAAAAACCATTCAAGGTTCCTAATATATTTTCGTTCCAGACGAATGTCAGCAAATTACAGTGAGAAAAATTCAATATCGGACAGCACGTGTCCAAAGGGTATTTAATATTCACGTATGAGTGATGAAAAACCCATTGAAAAAATTATAGAATACGGCCACAACGATGTATTAGACGGTTCAGATCTGGTTTTAAGCCGACGAAGTTTATTATAGATCGCTGTCCCGGACTCTTCGGAAGGCCGACGTAACATTAACAATGCATGAAAGTGGAAATAGACAGATGAAACCGCACGCTAGTAGACTAACTCAAATAAGCAACTTGGAGAATTGTCAAACGACGTTTAAATTAACGACAGTTAAACGTTTCTTCACATTAATACTGTCTTTTTTTGCTCCATTAAATTACTTTAATTGAAATTTAATATTATCATTCAATAAATCATTTCAGATTGAATCTAACCTTTTATTTCTGTTATTGCAATTATTGTATTAGCTTCAAGTTAATTTAACTTATTAAATTTATTACTTAATTTCATATTAACTCATTAAATTTGCTTTTTATAAAAGACATTATGATTACTAATTAACATTATGACTGATTAAAAGATGGAATTAAATACTTTATTGAATCTATATTTAGTTAATAGAAATTTAATAGTAGATTCGTTAGCGACGAATTCGAAGATAATAAATTATTTATGAACTATAATATATATTGGTATAGATTGATAGTGGCATAATAAATTTGTTATGAAAGTGAAATTTTATATCCATAAATCTTTTGATAATTCTACTCTCTATGACCTTTTGATGTAACAAGAAAAATTAATGAGAGAAAGCAATCTTTTGTTGCTGAATTATATCAATTTATTACATACTAATTAATAAATTTTAGAATCTAACGTCATTTCAAAGTTATGCTTCCATGTATACGGATGAATGAATAATAATGTTTGCTAGAATATACAGTAAAACTTATGATGTGCTTTTACCTATAAAATGAATGATCTTGAACAAAACTATTGTCAAGAATATTATTGTAGACAGTGGAAATGTGTAGATAACTCCCTTCAAACGGAATACCCTTTATAAGAAACATAGTCAGGCATTAATCATTCAAAATTTCTTTATTTAATTAGTTGATAAGCAATTTTTCATTTCTATCACAGGTCAGTATTTTGACACTTTGCAGATCTTCGTTACCTGAACGTTTCTATTCATTATTAACGTTATAACTACCACGCTAAAACAAACAAGTGTGTTTCATTTTACAAAAATAACAAAATTGTACTTGCTAAAATTTTTCAAAATTGCAGCTGTCGAGAAACCCAAAGAAATATGTAGAAGTACATAAATACTCTGTATTGGTTAAATAAACTTAACTCCAAAACTACCGAACAATAAATCCAACGATATACATTGTTTTGTGATAATAATAAAACTGCATTTATTCAAATTTCATTGAATTTTTATTGTAACATGTGGTTCATTAAAGAAATACATCGGAAAATTACTATTGAAAACATGTTTATAACTTCAGTAATTGCGAAAGAAATAAGTAGGGACCAGTTATTCTGACTGGTTTGGTAGTTCTAGTGTTGAGGCACGAATGAATGAGCAACAAATATATTTCATAGTCTCATAGAATAAATTTTGTTATCGTTTCAATAAATATAAAATAAAGAATTTGGGATCTAAGATTTTGACGGGTTGGATAATCGTACTGCCACTGTATGTGCGCTGCCATTGCAACGCAATTGTCGTTTACATTACATCCATTTTTCCCATTAGACCAATTTAGGTCATGTATTGATTACGAGTGGAAAAACTTGTTCCTCGTCGGTAGACGGAGCTATAGTTTCGAAGCCGCTGATTTCGATTATCATTAGCACCGGAAATGGGTCTAGAATAGCTCTTGCATTAATAACGGATCGCCAATTTAGGAAATTTCGTATGTCATTACCTTCGAAATTTCATTTCCTAGGCGACTACATTTGATAGAGCGAACCTGAATTAGTAAAATCTTCTTCTATCATAATAATGAATAGATCACGAATCGCTATTCACTCCTATCGAATGTCATTGAGTGAAATCACAATTTCAAACATGGAAGTGTACACTCCGGACAAAAAGATAGCACACCTTACACGTTACCATATTTTGTATTAAAAGCTGATTAACACTTTGACTGCCATGTCACCCATATATGGGTGACAGAATTATTTGTCCATGTTTAAAAATATATTTGTACGCTACTATATTTGTTGCACTCGATTTAATTTATATCTGGGGACTACAAGAAGGTCGAAGGATAACTATGTGTCGGACATTTTAAATTTTCAATTGTTGCTGCGATAAATAAATTACTTTGATTTTGTGAAACTTTTTAGGCTCTTGAATTTTTAGGCTCAGTTAATGGATGAACCTGTTTTTGGGTTTATAAAGGTGTCAAATTTATCATCCCAATTAGCATAATTAACATTATTGAAGAAATAATGTTTTTGATGGCTATGAATGGACTTACGCCATTTTCAAAATCAATGAAACGACGATTTCAATTCTTAAGAAAGCACAAGTCCATAGGAAAAGTAAATTTCCCTAGAAATTAAAATAAACGTATACGCTTTAAAATTTGGGTCAAGTTTTAGTATACATGTATTATGTATTAGTATACTAAAACTTATTATGTTTTAGTATTACGTATACTAAAACTTGACCCAAATTTTAATAATATTAATCAAACTATACAAAATGTCAAATAGTTTTCGAAAATGGATCACAGGAGAGTAGGGTTGTTTGGGATCTGCAAAGCAATCTCCTTTCCAAAGACGATGGCAACTATTATTCGTCTGGAATACTGATTGCTAAACAATTTTTTGTGGTCCAGAATTTTTCTTATCCGATGATGATTCAATACTAAATGCATAGTCACTGTCAATAATATTTATGCGTCGTCGGGTAAATACTACTGGATGATCTTCAATGGACTCAAAATCTAATAAAGAATCTTCGGATCTATTACCGCTAATGCGTCTAATTCTAATTTCTCTATTACTTTCATCTGATTATGTATCCATATTTTAGGTATATGATATATAACCCTGAAAATAGAAGAAAGCACAAGCATTATCCTAAATATACCAAAATCTATCATAATAGCATACTCTAACCTAAAAGTCACAAAACTGTATCATATACAAATAGTAACAAAATGATTATTGAAATTGCAAATAAATTATTTGTTATTGATATGTAAACCCAAAGCTATTACGTACACTTTCTTTTGTTTAATAGATAGGATATAATAAAATAGATGGAAGCACAAATAATGTAAATTACACAAGATGGTTCCGTTGGTTTCTATTTGCAGACAACTTGCAAGGTATTTACTTTGATATTTTAGGTTGACGGTGCTGCCAACCGTCATCAATATTGTTATTTGTTACCTCAAAGACATTATGTAATTTAGATGTATATGTTATCTTATAAAAAACTAAAATCATTTTGTAAAATGTCGATATATTAACATGTGACTTGAAAGTTACGCAGCCCCATGGAGGATTAAAGACATTATGATAAAAGCTATTGGAATTGGTATTCTGCAGCGTCCAAGTTTAATCGTGGAAACAGTGTATTCTGCTATGAGAGACATTTACGATTATCTCAATTGATGTCTTAACTGTACCTAATGAAAAAAAGTAATTTAGTACTCTTCTAATTTCCATTATTATAAGGTGCAGAATTTTAAAGAGATTGTAAGTTTCATAGTTAGGAGCGAAGTCCATTATTTGGTCAGGCACAGCTGTTAATGGCTAATATCGATAATGGAAGTCTACGCGTGCTCTTAGACGAATAAAACGGACGGGAAGCATGAAATAGTGTCCATTCCATACTGGAATTGTTCTCATGTTTTCTTTAGAGTTTGCGTGGACAGAAAATGTTCTGTGTTAACCCTTCGAACGCGATGACGTAGTTCAATTTCACTCCGAGTATCAAAATTGTCATTTAATTGCACAGATTTTAACAATTCAATCGAAGGAATAATTGTTACAAGAGGATCAATGAAAGGGTTAATGTATCTATTAGAGCTATCACCAAAAATATATTTAAAAAAATTGATAAACACACCAGTGAGTAGTTCTAAACGTCGTTAATTATAAAATAGAAAAAGTGATCCATCTCCCGACGGTTATGTGCACCGTTTATTTTGAAAGTGGTACAAGTCCATTTTCTTCTGTTTCGAGAAAATTGAATGTTAGCAGGTCTGACAATTAAAAAATATAGGTTAATTATGTGAAGTCTGGGAATGTTTGTACTAATTTATCAATATGTAATTTGATTATATAAATTTCTTTTAGGAGAATTTAACTAAAATAATATGTATTTCCAGGCTGCAAATGGACTTATACCAGTTTCATAATTAGTCAATTGTAAATATCATTTAATTTCAATTTTGAAATAACAAATATCACTTAAAATATATTTCATATTAATCCAATTTTGTTTATAAATAATAACAAGAAATAAAATAGAATTAGTATTTTTTATTTTGAACGTTAATTATATTTATATATGAATGAACTTAACACAAGATATTGGTATTATTAATTATTTATGCACTTCATGTGGCAGTGTTTTGAAATATTCATGATGCACAGGAGGTGTATAAGGTAATAGCTGCTGCATATCCTTATATTTTTCGTATTTTATAGGCCTGGCATCGTGATACAAAGGCACCATGGCGATTTTTTCAAATTTTGGCGGTCTTCCCCGACATGTAGGTGATAAATTTAGAGACTTAAATTCTGTGTCCTCCATTGATGTTTTATATGAAATAGTATACGGTGCACTTTTGCAAAATCTCATCCAACATATTTGCAACCAATTTACTTTTTGTCCATTAGCGTTTCTTCTTATCTGTTTTTTAATTGCGTTTTGTAGATTTTTTGTTGAAACGAAATTCTCTCGTTTCATTTCGTGTAAAATAAATTTATTATGTTGTCTACATTGGTTTATAACGTCATAATAATCCTGTGGTGTGTACAGGAAATTCTTTTTTCGTAATGCCATTTCTTCTGTCTATGGAAATTGGACTTACACCACTTTCATAATCAATGATTACGCAATTTCTTTTACCGGCCAATTTTAAATTCAACAAAGCATAGGCATTTTTTAAGATATTAAATACTAACTAGTTATAAACAAAAAGTTTACACTAAATTAAGCATAAATTATGACATATCTCATTTTTTTTAAAAAAGGATTTACACCACTTTCAAAATAAACGGTCCATATACAGATCTCGTGCGAAAGATTACTATTCAACCATTCTAATCGAGCGTTGCAGAATGTGCTACAATCAGCTATCGATAAAATCCGTAATCATTTAGTTGCCGATTCAAAAGACCTTTTCATCCCGCTCTAAATATTATGACTTAGGTCTGTTATCGGAGCAACAAGAAGGCATAAAACCGAGATTATAGTACAATTTAGTTATCACCTATGTCACCCACTGGCATATTACACCGCAATAGACACCTCTTAACAATGTAATAGTATCGACAATTTCAGCAGACCTATATCCCTCGGTGTAAATTAAATCGCTATCGAAGGGAAAATCTAGGTTATGCTAAATTTGCAAACGCGAGACAACGAAGCGTAGATCGATTACGTTATGTAATCGTTGTGCTCCCGAAAACGAAACTAATGACGATGTGTGTTTATTATGGCTATTGGAAGTTCGGTGCTATTTAATAAAACACTTCGTAATACTTTTCAATATAATTGTGACTTTATTTTAAAAGAGTGAGTAAGACGTCTAGAGTGAAAGTTAAAAGACGAACCATAGCCGGTGTAGCGATTAGCGCTGTGGCGATACTTTATAGCAGGGTTTCGTTATCATTTATTTTAGTCGTCGGGGCAGCCGCGGCCCACCAATTTAAACAATCTTTCGGAGATAAGACGTCGCGGGCTGTGCAAGCGGATTAGCTGACTCCGGACTCCGAGTTTCGAGACAATCGCATTTTCCATCACTTTTCAAATGTGTTAACTGTCAAATTATTTAAACAATTTTCACATCGCTATGTTTCTAGTTCAAAAATCGATGAAAGTTTTAATATTCTAAATACAGGTAATTAATGTCACATGTACGGAAAGAAGTAGACTATGTACAAAGAAGCTACTGCAGATAAAAATATTGTTTTGATTTTGAAATGTGATTGTTTCGAGTGCAAGAGGTTAATAGACGCGGGCACACTTCCCAAAAGACAATTCGAGCATTCTGGAAAGGTCTAGAATATCCCTACTCGCCGGATCCGATCATTTTGATTTGTACAGATCATTAGCGAATCATAAGGCTCGTTTTCCGCCCCCGTTTATGAGAGAAGGGAAAACTGAGGTAGGGAAGAGAGCAAAGTCTTTATCAAGGCTAACTTGCTGCCCTTCGAAGTCACTCGATCATTAATTCTCTCGTTAGTCATTCTGTACGCAGTTTAGACTCCATTGCTCCTATGGCATTCTAGTTAATATTGCTCCTATGGCATCTTAGATATTGTTAACGCGTTCTGTGAAGTTATGCAAATTGGTTAGTCTTAGTATATTGTTGAAGTTCGTTGTAGAAGTGTCATTAAATACAGTCTGTTGCGTTTTCAACTAGTCCTTCGAACTATCATTACTATCATTACTTCGAATTACTTCATTAATTAATCTGCACCCGTCGTGCAAACACAGACAAGGTCTGAAAGAATTCTTAATTCTACCGCGGACAATAAACAGCCGGACATCTGCAGACCCTACGGCTCGTAACCTAAGCATCCATTTGAGCGTTGCAAGGATGCATCCTATAAGAATCCTATGAAGACGTTAGGAACTAAATTTTTGGAGGTTTAAAAGATAAAATCCAACTGTTGCGACGGCAACACTGAAGGTTGAAGGACAGCTCTACCCCGACGAACGGACACCACGCTGTGACGGACATCCGAGGGCGAACACCGTAGCAAAGTGGCCAAATGTAGGACCAGGGCCCTCTGAGACCATTATGGAGATTAGGATAAAGTAGGAGGACACCGTGGGTCATTGTGATAGTCGATCGGCTACGACCAGGAAGGACGGAAATTCGATTTCCGCTGTGACGGTTCCCTCTGTTTTTCCTAAGATCCTACAATTTAGTTCATGTCATGTTCGGTACTTTCGGATAATGTTATCTCAAATTATTAGGTTGTCCCATAAGTTTTTTCCGCGCCACGCTATGAGTGACTCTAAGTGGCTGTTTTTATATAAACATGCAGGCTTATCTCTTAGCCGTTTATGGCATCGGTTTCAGTCGTCCCAGAGTTCTTTCAAAGTACGTTTCGTTGGTGACAAAGTCTCTTTTAAAATTTTTTCTGCACCGTTCAATATGGAGAGCCAAAAGAAGCATTTGCGGCATGTTATGCTTCATTGCTTTAAAACAGGCAATAGTGCAAAGGAGACTGCAGACGAGATTTGCACCGTTTACGGGAGTGGTACCACGACTATTAGGACCGTCCGCAATTGGTTTAAAAAATTTAGAGCTGACAATTTCGAGTTGAAAGAGGAAGACCGCAGTGGCCGCCCAGCAACGATGGATACGGATATTATCAAGACTGTGCTCACTGAAAATCCGTGATATAGTGTGCGTGAGATAGGGGATGCCACTAATATTCCCAAGACAACGGTACATAAGCATTTCATCAAGATGGGATATGCGAATCGATATGAAGTTCGGGTTTCACACCTATTGACGGAGACCGGCCTTATGAACCGCGTCTCTACGTGCGATTTGCTTCTCCAGCGACATGAAAGGGATCCTTTCTTAAAGAGGCTTGTCACTGGAGACGAGACTTGGATTTTATACCAAAATGTGCATCGAAAACGCACTTGGTCTAAGGAAAATAGACCTTCAACTGTTGCGAAGCCTGGACTTCATCCGAAGAAGGTTCTTTTGTGCATTTGGTGGGACTGGAAAGGTATAGTGTACTACGAGCTCCTTCCGCAAGGTGATACGACAATGCTGACAAATATTGCAATCAACTGGATCAATTGAAAGCCGCCATAGCAGAAAAACGGTCAGATTTGGCGAACCGACGAGGCGTCGTTTTCCATCACGACAACGCAAGACCGCATGTTGCGTTGGCCGTAAGGCAAAAATTATTACAGTTTAATTGGGACGTTCTACCTCATCCTCCGTACTCCCCAGACCTTGCTCCATCCGATTATTACTTGTTCCTCTAGTTAAAAAATTCTCTCCGTGCTAAATCTTTCAAATCCATAAGCGAAATACAAACGCACCTAGATGAATATTTTGCAAATAAGCTTCAACAATTTTGGAAAGAGGGCATAGTGAGGCTTCCCGAGAGATGGAAGAAGGTTATAGAACAGAACGGTTCATATATAACATAATAAATCCACCGTAAACAACAAATATCGTGTATTCATTTCGCATCAAAAAAAGGGAAGAAACTTATGGGACACCGTAATACTTTTCATGTTAGATGTGATAAATGCGTAACCAAATTAATCTTTTGATTAGGGAACGTTCTCGTGATCTGTACAAGTCCAAGATTCAGAATAATCTATCGATGTACGCTCGTCCGAGGTTCAAATTTATTTAAATGTGTACATGTTCGAAGTTCAAAATGATCTGTCGTCCAAGTCCAAGAATCCGCAGAATCTCCCCGTTCTCTGTCCCTACCAATGCTCGGAGAATGATTTTTCATTTAGTAGAGATAAATGGAGAACGATTCACCAGTGTGTAGCCTCGTAAGCCCCGTAAGACGTTGCACAAAGATCCCTTGTTCAAGGATCTTTCTCCGAAACTGGTAGTCGTCTTTCCGCTGCGGGTAGGTTTGCGATGCGTTGATCGCCATTGAGTGGGGTGTTTCCCGTTTAGAAACAAAATACTTCATTTTCAGCCGTAGTCAAGTCCGTAACTAATTCTTAGGGCCAATCATGCCCATAAATATCTCAGAAATGACAGTGTACCACTTGATCGCGGTACAGACCCAGACATGATGTCTAGATAATTCTAGCCAATTTGTTGCGACAGCAACACCGAAGGTTGCACGTGCCTAACCCTGTCCTCGGTAATTTATAAAACATAAACGAAAAACAAGCAAGAAATAACGACATTCAGGTCCGAAGGAGCCGACCATTCGACATGCGGATATAAAATCAAGATAATCCCTCATTAACCTATTTATAAAAATATTTGCACCACCCCTAAATATCGAGCTTTGTTAAGTTAAGCGCTCGAAGCGCAAGGATAAATATAAAACGTTCTTACAAAACGATTTACTATTCGTGCGCGAAAAACACAGTTATTCAACATAATAATTTAATAGTGGTTTCGTTTTTGTTCACAGAACCGAGGGAGAGGAAACGTTTTGGATTATTCCGTTACAAGCTGTACTTGGTACTTGGTGAGTTGGGCATGGTCTTAGGGACGACGGCGGGGCGATGACACTCTACTACCGTCCGTTGTCATCGCCAGGAGTCCCTCAGGACTCGCCCCGTCTCCCGCAACGAATATCGAGCCTGATCCCGATCCTAGTCTTTAAGAACAACCGTTATTACTGTTCTTCAACGAGAAAGTACACGAAAACGGACGCAGTCTGTGCATTCGGGAGGAGGTATGAAAGATCGACCTCATCGGCCTTTTCGAGAACACCACGGGCAGGCGATGCCCCTGGAGGATGTTCAAGGTTTACTGCTTCCTCCCTCCAGAACAGGTCAGACATCTTTATTACGTAGAGACTAACTAGAAAATAGGGGATTAGCACTATAAATTATTGAACACTGGACGTGACTGATATAAGGGAAATTCGCGTAACACTTTTTAACCCTTAACACTAATGGCGATTCTGAGGCATCACTGAAAATTGCCACACTGTTATTTAAAATAATTTATATACAATGGCTAACGAAAGTATTCGAACGGTCAGATTTCCTATCTTTAGCATATGAAATACGTATGTTAATCTGAAATGTTTAAAACAATTTAGTGTCTATAGCAAGAGAGAAGTCCCAAGATTATGTTAATAAAATTGGAAAATAATCCAATCATGTATACAATATTTATAACATATTTACTTAATACACGCACCAGGAATGGGTATCAAAAGTATTCGAACGCTTCAAAGTTATTGGTGTTTCTACTTATGTATATCGTAACGCTGAATGTAAACATTAGTATCCAATGTAAACAAAAGAACACTTAGTTGATCATAAAATATCGTTGGTTTGTAATATTACAATACTGTAATACAGTTGTATTAACGAATATGAATAGGAAAAAGTCAGAAACATAAAACTGTGGACGAGAAATAATATTAACACTGCGTAGAGATGGAAAATCTTATAACGAGATTGCAAAAATTGTAAAGAGGAGTAAATCTACAGTGCACTGTATAATAAAGAAGTTTGAAAATCAAGAAATTGTTGCTAATAAAGCTCGTTCAGGTCGTCCGAAAAAATTGACAAACAAAGAAGAGAAAACTATAATTCGCGAAATAAAAAGAGATTCTGCAACTTCTGCTCCCAAATTGGCAGATATGGTTGAAGAAACGTTTGATAAACAGGTCCATACTCGATTGTGTCGACGATTACTGTGGGACAATAATTATCACGGCAGAGTTTCAAGAAGAAAGCCTTACATTAATAAAGTAAATCAACGAAAGAGGTTGCAGTTCGCAAAAAATTATATTACTAAAAATAATTGCTTCTGGAACAAAGTCATATTCTCAGAAGAATCGAAATTTAATATCTTCGGTTCAGATGATCGGAATTATGTATGGCGAGAACTAAATACAGAGTTGCAAGCAAAACATTTAAAACAAACAGTCAAACATGAAGGTGGCAACATCATGGTATGGGACTGCATGACAGCTAATGGGACTGGAAAATTAGTGTTCATCGATGGTACACTCGATAAATATAAATAGCTAAATATTTTGAAAAATAATTAGAAGATACTGCCAGAAAACTGGGATTAATAGAAGACTTTCACTTCGAACAAAATAACGATACCAAGCACACAGCTTGGATCGTGAAAGAATGGATCATTTATAATACACGACGCATGTTAAGCACTCCCCCACGAAGCCCAGATCTCGATCCGATCGAGCACCTGTTGGCAGAAATCGGAAAAAGACTAAATAAATATCATACTACGTCAAAACAAATGTTAATAGATAAAATAATTGAAATATGGAATTCTCTTGAAACCAGTTTCACAAAAACGCTAGTACATAATATGGAACGTCGTTTAAGAAAAGTAATCAATGCCAATGGTGGTCCTACAAAATAGTAACACATGAAAGTGTAACAATATTTTTGGCGTTCGAATACTTTTGTTATCCATAGCTGGTGTGTGTTTCAAATAAACGTAATGTAAATACTGTATATATGATTGAATTGTTTTCTACTTTTACTAACATAATCTTGGGACTTCTCTCTTGCTATAGAGTCTAAGTTGTTTTAAACATTTCGGATTAACATACATATTTCATGTTCTAAAGATAAGAAATCTGACCGTTCGAATACTTTCGTTAGCCACTGTATATATGTATGTGTGTGAGCATCTAAAAAATTAATATAACTGTATTGTCATAAGGATACGCAATCGCAAAAAGCTCTACATGCACACCGAGTAATAAATCATACAGAATGAAAATACTGTAGCTCAGAAGAAATACTTTGCTTTTGCAGTTAGAACAGTTCCGAGTGCAAAGGGTTAATTTTACCCGTTAAAGCGTGAGAAAATTTCATTGTAACAAAGAACTGAATGAAACTAACGAGTAGACTGCCGATTTTTATGCAAAATGAACGTTTTCCAAGTTGATTCCATAGAACAGTAGCTAACAAGCTCAAATTGATTTAATAACTTCTCAGTTTTATATTATACAGATCCATTTCTGCGATAAATGTATAAAATCCGTTATCTACTAATGAGTCTCCATAGTAGAGAAAACAAAACCGATAAAATAAGCATAGACTTTAGAAGGTATACAAGAGTAACTGTAAGCCATTTCCCGAATCGTCAAGAATGTAATTTATTTTGAAAGTAAAACCATTTGGCATTAGGCATCTTCATTTGTCATTTTAAAAAAAATGACGAAAATCCGATTTTGACGAAACTTATGGGAGCTTAAACTTATATTGTTTAAACAAAAGACTTTTGTTAAAATTTTCTTGCGAGGAGACATTTCCCACTGAAAGACACACAATTTAAAAAAAATTCAAATTTTCTTGACCTCTGGTTTCCGAGATATCTCGAAAAATATGGGTTTGAGCCCCAACTTTGAGGGCTATTTTCACTCCTTCAAAGTACACGGTTACCGATAAAAAAAGACGTGTCAAATATTTTTCAAATAAATATAAGCTCCCAAAAGTTTCATCAAAATCGGATTTTCGCATCTGAATATGTTCCCTGTTAAGATTTGAAAGAAAATTATGTACAGTTTGATGAGGGAATAAGTTAAATTCAACTTTCTTCATATCATTCGATAGAGCATGCAAAGAAAGACCTCTATCATAAGAGTAGTTATAGTAATAAACATTATGTAAAAATTTATGAATATTGTACATAACAGCACGTACTGAATTACTTCCGAAATTTTTACTGCTAAATCGTTATGCAAAAGACTGCAGAAATTTAAAAATGTTGTTTTTATAATTACGTTATCGAACGATCACATTTATATTATTATGATAGCTATGTCTTATTATGGTTACCAACGTGTATTTTTATAGACATTAAAATTTTGTCAGTATGTTTATAACAATTAAAAATCTTCAGGACATTCGAAAAATACATATTTCTCATACTCTTCGAGACATCAATTGTACATGAACTTAGTAGCTAGTTATTGCAGAAAATAATGTTTTCAATTTTTTGAGATGTTTTTATAAAGTGCATTGTAGTTATTAAAATAAAACCACCTTTTCTTCGACGTTTTTTTACTATTCTGGTGGTTTATTATGAAATAATGAGCACTTTTATAATTAGAGAAAGTTTATAATTAACAAATCGGTTTGAAATAACAGAATTTCAAAATACCCGATAAATTTAGCTTTAAACGAAAACGATTCGGTTTACGCGACAAACTTAAATTTTTAACGCAGGCGGTCATCTATTGGACTGCGAGAACTCATTTGACCTGGAATGAATAATACATTATGAAACACAAAAAATTACGATATATATATAATAATAATATAATATAAAAAATAATATGTATATATAATAATAATATAATATTATATATAATATAAAAAATAATATATATATATGTAGATTTTATTCTCAATTCAAAGCCAACGAATATAGTGTAGAAGAGTAGAAAAGTTGCTAATAATTGGCAACGTTACGACTATAAAGAAATTAAAATTAAGTAGAAAGAAAGTTCAAATATTTTGGGCAAGCGAACCACTGGTGACTCTAATGACGTCAACACGTTGGGCGAAGGTTAAAAATTAACGCGTATGACGTAGTTTCAAAATACCTCACGTGAAAAGATAAAATTTTAAAAGTTTCAAGTCTACAAGTTCGTGTAGATCAACCCTTCGAGTGCTGTGTCAGAGTCTATTCTGACGTAGAGTATTAAAATCGTCGTTTAACCCTTTGTCATTCCATATTCTCTGTAACTAATGTTCTTATATCTCCATACCTAAAAATATTGCAGAAGAGAACAAATAATTTATGTCTTTTATACTGTTACATTTACTTCAATGCTTAAACATTGACTACAAAAGAAAAAAATTTGATCTCATTTATAAAGATAGCCATAATATTATATTTGTTAGACTTTGTTTAAAATTTACTACGCGAACCTGTAGTACACAGATTCTAACGATTAAAATGTTACGAACAATTGTTAAATAAGGTTCAACAGAAGGGTTACTGTGTCTGCAAATGGTGTCACCAAAAATGTATTTAGAAAAATTAACAAACAGATCAGTGAATAGTCTTAACACTTTGACTACCATGTCGCCCATATATGGGTGACAGAATTATTAGTCTATGTTTAAAAATAAATTTGTACGTTAATATTATATATTCGTTGCATTCAATTTAGTTGATATCTGAAGAATACAAGAAGGTTAATAGATAACTATATGCCATGTATTTAAACTTTTCAATCGCTGCTTCATTAAATAAATTAATTTTGATTTTATAGAATTTTTGAGGTCGTCAGTTGGGCAGTTAATGTGTTAAACGGTATCAATTATCAAATGGTAGAAATGGTTCGTCGTTTGAAGGTTAGACACTGCCATATACGACGGTTGTACTACTCAAACGTCAACGCCCTGTTATGTCGAAACTACGTTATTTTATTACCGCGATCTGCGAGGATATTCGTACTAACAAATTAATGGGTACCACCGATAAATTAATGATTAACTCTAATATGACTGCATAATAATATATTATAATGTTACAACATTAAGAACAGAAAACATTGCATTAAATTAATAGGTACTAAAACGTTTAATAGTTAGACCAGCATTATCAGGATTATTCAATCTAACTTTGAAAGATCAAATATTCGTTTCAAGTATGAACGAGTTAACTAGAATGCCAAGAAAGCTTAATGCCTTCATTGGAAGACCTGCCCTTGAAGATGTTGCACACCAGGCGAGAATCGTAAAAAGCTGAATATTATTAATGTCTCTGTTAATTATACATAATTTGTCTAGAATTCTCTAGATATCGCGTCTGGGTCTGTGCTGCGATCAAGTGGTACACTGTCGTTTTTGAGATATTATGGGCACGCTTGGGACAGACCAGGAGGAAGTCTGTGGATCCTGGCACTGGGACAGATACAATTTTAGAACCACGAACTGGTACACGTCTAGAGAACATTTTGAACCACGAACTTGTACATAGAACATTTAGAACCACGAACTGGTACACATCTATAGAACATTTTGAACCACGAACTGGTACACATCCAAAGAACTTTTAGAACTACGAACTTTTACAGGTACACTACGGTACACATTTATGTAGGATCTCAGGAAAAAAGATGAGGGACCGCACCGGGAATCGAACCCGGGACCTCTCGGGTCGTAGCCGATCGACTACCCACTGACCCACGGAGCCCTCCTCCGAGTTCTTTTCCTGATTTCCTAACGTTTCTTTTGGTCTGAGGGGTCCTGATCCCACATTTATAGAAAATTTTGAACTACGAATTGGTACACATTTATAGACCCTTTAGAACCACGAACTCGTACGCGCCACAGAACCTTTAGAACTTCGATCTAGTACACATTTCTAGAACTAGTAGACATCCACAGAACATTTTGAACCACGAACTTGCACACATCTATAGAGCTTTTAGAACCACGAACTAGTACACATCTATGTATAGAACATTTTGAACCACCTAACTCGTACGGACCATAGAACCTTTAGAACTTCGATCTAGTACATATCCATACAACCTTTAGAACTACGAACTAGTACACATGTGCAGAACATCTTGAACCACAAACTAGTACATACCTGTAAAGCATTTCGAACTTTGGACTCTGACAAATTGAGATAATTTAGAATTTTGAGTTTTTCGAACGTTAGAAACTTTAAATCCTTAAAAACAATAGATGTATATTCGCAAATGCAAAATACATTAATCTATTGTAAATTAGAGCGGTGTTGCCTTGAACCAGCGACAATTCAGATGGAATAAACACTCGAAACATAATTAGTTAGAATTTTTTTGAAGTTTTCTTTTCCGCATTCGTTATTGGAGGAAGACTGTCCACAGGTTATTGAGAAAGTAAAGGTAGCACGCCTATCGTTTTGACGAGGAGTGTATCAATCCTCCTCAGCGTCCTCTACAATGTACTATGTTTCACACAGTTTACGCTAGCCGGACAGCTGCCTGGAAAGTCCAGTATCAAGTACATCTGATTTCAGTTGAAGCTTCGAATCACCCTATTTAGACCGCACTCGGCAGTAGTTCTCTCGGGCGTACGTCGTTTACAGTTGACCGTATCAGATTCGACCCACTGCTGCTAATTAACGCGCGCGCTGAAATTGATTTGGACCTGATCGAATACTATCCAATTTACCATAGGTCTCGACGGATCTCGGCCAAATTCAGAACAATATGTACAATTCCCGTGCTCGCCTAGTCAGGCTAAAATCAAACCCGGACGATTTCGGTCGCGTTTAATTGGTTTTGTCACCGATGTTAACGGATCCTGAGGTGAAGTAAGTAGGTTCTGCGGAGGCGGCGGCGACATACAGGCCTTCTCAAAAGCAATTCGTAATCTGATTTAGGTGGCATTCATAAGAAAATTTACATTTACAGTGAATCACTTTAATATTCGGACACTATACAATTTTTACTTTGCCGCATTGTAATTTTATTCACGATGAAGAAAAAAAAAAATTAATTCTAAATTACCTCATTGTATAGGGTCTAATTAATAAAAGCATAATTTTTATTTATATAATTACTAACGTTTACTAAGTATTCTATTTTAAACGGAACAATGTCTAGTTTTAACGTGACAATAATATTCGGACACCTCGAAATGTAACGATTTGCGTGAGCTAGTGTGAGATTTAATGCGATTGTGATGTACGTTTACAAACATTAGAGTCTATGTACACTGTCTCGAGCCTCAGAAAATCAGTTGTGTTTAGATATTCGGTAAGTTCACTGGTAATAATCGGACGTAAGAGAAACACTTCATACAACATTAGGCAACTTGTCATTTTTCAATGGGAGATATTATTAAAAGATTTAAGTATGAAGACCGAATACAATCTATTTTGCAAAGAGGCGAACCAAAAATTTTGGACACGCGAGATGTCCAAATGAAAAATAAAGAAAGATCCTACATTAAGTGTACCAAAATTAGCTGCTGAATTATTAGAAGAGACTGCAAAGGAAATCCACCCCCAAACAATACGCAGAGGATTAAAATAATGTAGTTATAATGGACGAGTTGCTCGGAAAAAAACGTATGCGAATAAAACTAATAAAAAGAAAAGATTAAACTTTCCGAGAGAATTTGTTTTAAAAGAAGAGACGTGGTGGAATGACGTTATTTTTAGTGATGAGAGTAAATTCAACATTTTTGGATCGGATGGGTGAAGAATCGTGGGGCGAAAGAAAAATGGATAATTCAAAATTAAAAATACGAAGCCGACTATAAAGCACGGAGGTGGAAATGTACTTGTATGGGGATGTATCTCAACATTTCGAACGGGTGAATTAATTTTTATTGATAACATAAAAGACAAATGTGTATGCCTGAACATTTAAAAAAATAATTTACGTAAAAGTGCAATAAAAATGGAGATTCAGATTACATTTAAGTATTATCAAGATAATGACCTCAAGCATAAGGCACGTATAGTACAGGAATATTTGCTGTATAATTGTCCAAAATTATTACAACCACCACCTCAGTCCCCAGATCTGAATCCTATAGAGAATTTATAGGATCAACTAGACCGACGAATTAGAACAACTGCAATAACATCTAAAGAAATGTTAAAAAAACGACTGAAAGAGGAATGGAATAATATTAGTACAGAATATTTGAAAAAAATAATTTGCAATATGCTTCAACTATTAAAAGAGGTTATTCGTCAAGAAGAATATCCTACACTATATTGAATTACTTTTCGTTTGTAAAAATTAGTACAAAAACTATGAGTTTTTAAAAGTGTCCGAATATTATTGTAACGTTAAAATCAAACATTGTTTTATTTAAAATAGAATATTTAATATATGTTAGTAATTGTATAAATAAAATGTATACTTTTATTAACTGGACATTATGTAGGAATGTAATTTAGAATTAATTTTTTTTTTCTTCTTCATGAACAAAATTACAATGCGACAAAGTAAAAATTTTATAGTGTCCGAATATTAAAGTTACTCACTGTAGTTACTGAAATATTCTGTATGAATTGTTTTTAAAGGAAGAAATGCTCGCAATGTTCTCTGTTGCAATTAACATACTTTTGTGATAAATCGATGATTATAAATGACACACATTCGAGTGATTTTTGAGATGCAGAATATATAAATAACTTTTGCAAAGCACTTCCTTCTGCTCACGTAGCAGTCATTTCATATTTAAGCCTTAACATTCGAATGGGGCCTCTAAGAAGACACTAATAATTGCTACACTATTATTCAAAACAACTTTTGCATTACTATTACATTAAAAAACGGTAAAAATTGAAATGTTGCTCATCCGAAAAATAGTAATAAGCCTTATACGCAAGAAAAAAAATGAACTATAATACAAGGGAACTATTCTCGGTCAAAAAGTGTCTCGATTTTCGAATTTTTTTTTCCTTCATCGTGAACAAAACTACAATGCGACAAAGTAAAAATTGTATAGTGTCCTAATATTAAAGTTACTCAGTGTAACTCGAGACCGGTCAACAATGTGTTAACAATGAGTCAAAGTAGTTTTCCATTCGGGATATGAACCCTCAATACTTTTTGGGAAATACTCCCATCGTGTCGTGGCAACATGGCACCTAGTTATTTTTTCAACGTGGGGGAATGTGCTACGTATGCCCCGCCCACTTTGGAGGTGGGGTTACATAGGACTTTCCTACTCTGATGCAATACCAGGTACACCTACGGTGACTTTCGTAGGCTTGAAGGCTTTTCGTTGTGGTAGGATGCCAGGAACTCCAAGCGAACGCGACTGGCACTTTCCCACCCTCCTGCTTAAGCAATTCTTCCCGGGGGAGTGTTACCTCCCCCTATTGCCTGTGGTACAAAGACTTTATGCAGATGCAAAGACTTCTCTCAGAGGGTTGCTCGGTTGTGTACCATGAACCCCAGTTTGCGATGCCAGGTCTCGCACTGTAAGAGGTCGTCGGAGGCGTGTTCCGGCACGCTTCAGTACCCGCCCCCCAACGCTGTAACGCCCACTAACTAAGTAGGCGGTTACTGATCGCTTCAATGAACGTACCGAGTAGAGTTTCGCCCTGCCTGAATTACAGCTGGCCCGCCTCGGACACAGCTTAACTCCTCTCTAGAAGCGGTAGACCGGACTCTAACTCCTCCCATCGCCTCGAAACATGAAGAAAGTACCTGTGGAGTGCTCACGGGCCCGCTTAGTGTCCTCGCGTAAAAATTGCAGTTTCTTATTATCTACATCCTCCTACTGTAATAACTGTAAACATTCGAATATTGTAAAAAATATATTGCGAAAAAGCGACTAACATCTTTAAACGTTTTAAATGAATGAAGAGATTTATGGCACGGACACCTGTGCTCCGCTACTTTTGAGGAACCGTCTGTCTGAAATGTCACATTTCGACAATTTGCCAGAGCTTGGAACGTCGATTTATTAGGGTTGTCCTTTGTAGACGCGTGCTCCTTTGAGACTCTGACTTTTGTACTCAATAGCAATGGACGTACCATAAATCTCCAGATGCGACCCGCTAAGTATTAGCAAGGATGCGTCCACATGCGGCCGGTACCTGAGACGCTACTTTCGGAAGTTAATCTCACCCCACCAGTGCGAGTTAGGCGGTGAATTAAATAGCCTATAAGAATATACAAATATTACTGCAAGTGTTCATTGATGGAAGACGTTTACGCCCCATCAATGAGCAGTGGTATATAGTGAGACATATATTTATGTTTTGATGTATGTGTGCGATACATCGAGCTTCTCCACAATGTCACGTGTTGTACTATGACAATCTGAATCGATAATGGCCTTGATATGGGTCTCATCGACTTCAACTGGACAGCCAGATCGTTGAGCATTCTTCAATGAAAAATCACCAGAACGAAATCTGGCAAACTAATTTTGACACTGCTTTTCTTTCAAGGCTTCATTCCCATATACGACATATAACTTCTTGCGTGATTGCGATGCGTTTTTGCCTTTTCGGAAATAATACAATAAAATATGCCTGAAGTGGACGTCTTGTTTTTCCATATTTAAATTAGGATAAAAACAAAACTAAAGAACCAATCGATATAATTTTTTTACTAAATGAAAGGTACAAGTCCAAACAATAAGAAAAAAAACATAGGTTAGGTACTTTGAATACGTTAACGAAACAAAAGAAAGTGTAAAATCCGTCTGTTGACAAAATCCGCAATCATTTAGTTGTCAACCTAATATATTTCGTAATTGTTAATGTAACTCGCATTTTTTCCGCGTTAAACTTTTCATTTAGGAGCGTTCGAATACTTTCGTAACTCACTGTATATGCTATACAGTCCGAAACGGCTCGCGGCCGTTCTTTAGTAAGACATTACGTTAGTTGGTCTTCTTTTAAGTCATTAAGTCAGTTTTATTTATGTTATTATGTTAGTTTCCGTTTAAGTGTTTTACGTTTATGTTTACATTAGTGTATCTACGTTCATTTACTGTACCATTGTCTGTTCTGTGAGTAAAGAAGTTTATTAACGTACGTTTGAATCCGTTCTTACACCAAAAGCTTCATCCCTGATAAAGACTACACATAAACCACTTACAATATCTTTCACTTTGTTAATCTTCTTTGTTTTTAAATTTTCAATGCATGCTCAAATTAAAAATTGTAAAAGTATATCTTCTTTAGTTTCTCTGTCATCCCAAGTAATTGCAATTTTTCAAAAATTTCTTTTATTAGTTATCGAATCAATTAAGCTTTCTAGCTTTTCGGAGCAATCCATATCGTTGCGTCTCATATTTTAAAAAGTTATTCTCTCCTAAGGGGCGTATGCACGACTGATATAAGTCACTGTACATAACTACTTAGAATTTTTTGTCAAAATTATACATTTGACGGAGGGTTCGCCAACGTGCTTGTTTCCCCCTTTTCTTTTCTTCCTACACAAAAGCACCCTTAAGCCACCCGTCTCACCTTGTTACCTGCATTGATGGAGAGGATCGATGAATTGATTGCTGTTCGAGAAACATATGGACCCAAGGATTCAACGGCGTTCGTTCGAAGAAGAACAACTCATATTTGTAATTCGCAATTAACCCTTAGCGCTTCGTTGGCTCCGCTGCGAAGTCAAATGTTTTTAGCATGATTACGCTTAAGATGCTGTGTCATCGTTGGCATTGGCAATTGTTATCTGCAGTTAAAACATGCTAAGTCTGCAATATTCGGGTTTAATCATTTGATGACCTTTTTATGGTTGACAAAATGGAGAAGAATAAATGAGCCGTTTATTTTGAAAGTGGCTTAAATCCATTTATGCTCGAATCGAGATATTGAAGGGTTTGCGTTGGATTAAATTTAAAAATATGGATAACAGATAACATAATAGAATAATGTTTTTGGGTTTCTAAAGGTGGCAAATTTATCATCCCAATTAGCATAATTAACATTATTGAAGAAATAATATGTTTTTGATGGCTATGAATGGACTTACGCCATTTTCAAAATCAATGAAACGACGTTTTCAATTCTTAAGAAACCACAAGTCCATAGGAAAAGTAGATTTCCCTAGAAATTAAAATAAACGTATACACTTTTATGTTATAAAATCAAGAAAATATTCAACTTTCATTCTTTGTTAAATAATTTCTACATTAAAATTAATATTGTTTTATTAATTATTATTCAATCTTCTCCAGTTTGTGTACGAGGAAGGGATTTAAAATACCTGTGGTGTGCAGGTGGTATATAATGTAATAAATCCATTAAGTCCTTATATTTTAGGTTTGTGGGTAGTCTCGGTTTTTTGTATAGTGATGCCAACTGGATATTATTAAAGTTTTTCGGTCTTCCCCGTTAGTACATCCAATGTTTTGAATGGTGCATCCTCGTTCATTGTCGTTTCATAGAATAACTTATATGAATCGCTTCTCAAAAATCTCATCCAACATACTTTAAACCAATTTACTCTTTCACCGTTAGTATATTTTAGCCTTTTAAAAATCGCATTTTCTGTGGACAGACACTGCTCCGTTGTTTAAAACAAAGTCACTGCACATTGATAATTCAACTGTTACTTTGATAATTAAACATAGAGCTGGGATCTCGTAAAATTTTATTGCATAATTATTTTCCATATCCATTTGAAACTCTCACAATGGGACTTACGCCACTTTCAAAATAAACTTTTTCATCGCTTTATTAACCAGCAAATTTTCGTGTTACTAAATCATAATGATTTTAAATATATTAGTATCAAGTTGTCTCAGAATGAAAAGATCTTGTAAAAATGTAACTATTATTGTAGTTGACTCAATTCTTTTTTTAAATGGACTTACGCCACTTTCAAAATAAACGGCTCAAATATTATGATGAGGCTTTAGAGCTGAATGATAGCGAAAACGTATTTGATTTTCGAGTATTAACCCTTAGCACTCGAATGGCGCCTCTCAGGCGCCACTAAAAATTGTCATACTATTATTAAAGCAGCTTTTACATTGCTACGTTTACAGTTTAAGAAATCGATACAAATTTTAATATTCTAAGTAGGAGTAATAGTAATTAATTTCGTATGTATGAAAGGAAATAAATTACTTTCGATGAAGTTATTATAGGTAAAATTATTGTTTCGATTTTGGAATGGAATTGCTTCGAGTGAAAAGGGTTAAAAGATATTGTAGAAGACAAAGTCGATTATGATTCTGATACTTCAAGTAGTGGTAACGAAATAATACTACCAAATAGGTGGTACAGAAGAAGTAATCGGAAAGCCATGTCAAGTTGTCAGGTACACAAAGTCGATGAGTGGTGTTGATCGGGCTATCAATATGCTGCCAGTTATTGCTTTTTGAGGAAATCACTTAAGTGGTGGCGGAAACTGTATTTCTGGGGAATGGAGATATCGATAATTAATTCATACGTTCTCTATGAAACTGTACGGCACAATAAAAATGAGACAGCACTGACGCATTTACAATATCGAAAAATTTTAGTCGATCAACTCGTAGGAGATATACGTCAAGATAGAACAAGAGTTTTTACATGAATTTCTGAAATCAGATTAAATGGGGAACTTCGTATAATCAGGACAAGTGTAAAGAGGGTGCTGTGTGCTCTGAAAGGAAAGAAATGGATGATAGACGTCAAACAAGTGATTACAGTAATCACTTGTCCGAGTAAACCCAGAATGCACATGGGGGATGTTTCTAAAGATATCGCACAATGGTGAATTACAAAATTAAAACTTTCTGTTTTTCGAAAGGAAACAAATGAATGCTAGACGTCACACAAGTGATTATTGTGATACTTGCCAAAGTAAACCCAGAATGCACATGGAAGAAGTTTCTAAAGATATCTCATGATGGTGAATTACAAAATTAAAAATTTCTGTTTTTCGAAAGGAAAGAAATTGATGGTAGACGTCAAACAAATGATTACTGTGACACTTGCCAAAGTAAACCCAGAATGCATATGGAAGAAGTTTCTAAAGATATCACACCATGGTGAATTACAGAATTAAAAATTTCTGTTTTTCGAAAGGAAAGAAATGGATGGTAGATGTCAAACAAATGATTACTGTGACAGTTGCCAAAGTAAACCCAGAATGCACATGGGGGATGTTTCTAAAGATATCGCACCATGATGAATTACAAAATTAAAACTTTCTGTTTTTCGAAAGGAAAGAAATTGATGGTAGACGTCAAACAAGTGATTATTGTGATACTTGCCAAAGTAAACCCAGAATGCACATAGGGGATGTTTCTAAAGATATCGCACCATGGTGAATTACAAAATTTAAAATTTCTGTTGTTCGAAAGGAAACAAATGAATGCTAGACGTCAAACAAGTGATTATTGTGATACTTGCCAAAGTAAACCCAGAATGCACATGGGGGATGTTTCTAAAGATATCGCACCATGGTGAATTACAAAATTAAAACTTTCTGTTTTTCGAAAGGAAAGAAATGAATGGTAGACGTCAAACAAGTGATTACTGTGACACTTGCCAAAGTAAACCCAGAATGCACATGGGGGATGTTTCTAAAGATATCGCATCATGGTGAATTACAAAATTAAAAATTTCTGTTCTTCGAAAGGAAACAAATGAATGCTAGACGTCAAACAAGTGATTATTGTGATACTTGCCAAAGTAAACCTAGAATGCACATGGGGGATGTTTCTAAAGATATGACACAATGGTGAATTACAAATAAAAATTTCTGTTTTCTTTACAAGAGGAAAAGGCATATTTATAAAATAAATACATTAAAAAACATTTACAAGCATGTGTAATTCTTCCCACACAAAATAATACTTTTTCTTCTCAGACGCTCCGCTATAAAAATGTGCCGGAGTTTCTGGTAGGCAGAGGTACAAAAGCGTGTAGAGCACTAGGGGTTAATGTATTCGTTACTTTCAATCTAAATGATCGCAATCTATTGTCTGGGCTCCCAACCAAATGGTCACCGCAACACCGGAAGGACCTTAGCACCTGCTGGTGAGGCTAGCCAGTTTCCAACACGTGTATCGGGTGAGGCATTTATAACAAGTCACCTGAATAACTTGCTGGCATTTGAAGGTAGAAGAAAATGAATCAGAAATAAATTATGCTATGTAAACATACTTCACCGATGAAAGCAGTATATGAATGTATATTTACAAGCACCAAAGACAATTATACGATACACTGTTTCAATGAAATTAAAATTCCTTCATTTATCGTCCCCTAACGCGTACTGAAGTTACTGACAAACATTCCATAATTTCCTCGCTAAAAGTCACATGAAGTTCAACCGATTGCACCACGTTGGATTCGTTTTTTAATAAGCTACAAGCCTGTTGTAGTAAAAATATGCAGTCCCATTAAAAAGAAACACCATGACCTTGAAATCTTGAAAAAAGTGACCTTGAGAATAAAAATTCTGCCCATTACCATATTGGCGCCTCCGAACACAATATTTGCTCCCCCTGACATTTTTTGTGTCATACAAAATAAGCGAGATATTTAAGATAGTCAAGTTAGGTAAAATATCCTGTATATGTGTATAGGGTGGAAATTGTAAAGCGTTACAGTCGAATATAGTGACTTATACAATGCTAGTGGTTATTGGTTCAGTTATATACATATTACTGTAAATAAAGAACTGAATATACAGGGTGGAAATTTTAAAGCGTTACAGTCGAATATCTCCGAAAATATTGATTATACGCAAAAATGTTTCAGACGAAAGTTGTTCAATACCGAGGGGGACATCATGTGATGGAACTTTTATTTTTTCCTGGTAGACACTCCAAGGTGAGGTGAAGGGCAACTTTCTTTTTTTAAATGGAATGATACGTGTTTTATCAGCCATCAAATAGTGCGTTTTAAGACGAATTTAATGACCCATGACTCAAGGTCGTTCAAGGTCAAACTTGCAGGTAAATGGCCCAAATACAAAATAATGACACGAATACAATTACCTACTATGGAGGTCGTTCAATGTCACCGAAGGTCAGCTGCACTAGAAAACAAATCGTCTCAAAGCACTTTGCAGTTACTATTGCATCTTCTCTAATTGTAACGTAACTTTTTTGTAATTACTAATACCAGTCACAAAATAAAATAAATATTCAATCACATTATAAGCTTATTTGTATCCATAAATGTCATTAGGTGATTGACAATCGACTAAAATACAGCTTCGTAATATTCAATTTGTGTTCAATTTTCAGAATGCATTACACAATAGCAGAAGTGGAAATGGTATTCATTTATGAGAAATATTACAAAATTATGAGCGAAGCGATTTGTATGCATGCACTTTTCTGTCGCAGTTGACCTTGAGTGACCTAAATGACCTTAAATAGCTTTTATAGTAGGTTATTGTATTCGTCTGGAAACATGCTATGAAAATATAAATAAAAAATTATATAAATAATAAATAAAGTTTCATTTAAGAAAGGTTGACCTTCCTATGTTCTTGAAATATCTACCAATCAAAAAATAAATAACATCAGATTATGAACCCCTTGATGCCAAGTATGTTTGGTTACAGGTATTTTTTTTGTATCGTCACGAACAAGTGAATTGTTTACGTGGCCAGCTTTAAATTCACCACCCTGTATATATGAACGAATAAGTTACGATAGCCTATAGACAACAAACATGATGTATTCGATGTATCGTATTTTCTTGTCGTTCTTTAAAAGTATTATCATAGTATGGGTAGAGTTTAATAGACTTAACCTAAACACTAAGCGAGATCATGCGAACAGTTACATAAGTCTAAGAGCATTACGCATGCTTAACATTTCGTCTGGCTTTTGCAAAATGTCTTACACCTTCGGTGACACGTTACTGCACTTCTATGACATGCTGCAGTGTAAAATGTATACGGTGTTTCTTTCATTTTGTATTTCTGAAAGACTTTGTTGCTGATGCAAAAAGTGGTCCAGGGATATTCAGAAAAATTAATATTGTACTGCATGACTTTCTCTATCCAGGAAATTTGTTTTAGATTTCTGAATGCAGTTAGTATTTTATCGATAATTAACGTTGGTTTTGTTTTATCGTGTAACATTGGTGCACGTGCCTTAACGTATTTGAGCCGTTTATTTTGAAAGTGGCCTAAGTCCGTTTGTCAATTATTTCTGGTTGCCCGTGGTTACATGTGCAACTTGAAGTTACCTATCAATAAAGCATTTAAGGTTACTTATATTCCGAGTAAATACGATAATTCTGGACACATGAGTTTTCAGAGTTAGTTCAATAATTGAGCCGTTTAATTTGAGAGTGGCCTAAGTCCATTTATACTTAAATTAAGATATTTATCATTGATAATGTCAATTGATTATGTATAAAATTTTCTATAGGACATCAATGAATGAGAACGAAAATTTTAAAATCCTGAATTTATTACCACGTCGAGGTAGACCAACAAAGTTCGAAAATATTGTATTGACACCACTGTATAAAAATATCAGACAAATTACAACAGCAAAATTCAAGGACATAATTAACCTATTACGATATATACCACCGGAACATTATGATTTCTTCAAATCCCTTTCACACACACAAAATGTAGATGAGTAGTACATTGTTTTGTAATTTATGTTTGTAACAAATGTTTTGAATCGCATAAATTATGTTCTTCAATTGTTGTAAAGATATGTAAAATAAAATGAGTATTGTTTTTTTCAATTTGAAGCATCTTAAATTATGTTGAATGGATTTGGGTTCCTTCAAATTTTATAACGAATCTGGTTGTTAATTTTGAAAGTGGCCTAACTCCATTCTTGGTAAGAAAACCCATATTATTCACTTAATAATTGCCATTATTTTAATGGGAACTATAAATTTAACACCTTTAGATACACTTAAGCAGTATGACTCATTAGTATTATGTACGTATATTTTTAATTGCATTGAAACAGAAACCCTTAAATATCTCAATTTAAGTATAAATGGACTTGGGCCACTTTCAAAATAAACGGCTCATTCAATGACGAGCACCGACGTGACTTTCAAATGACCTTAAACGAAAAAAATTACAGTTCCTTAAAATTGATAGAAAACCATTTTTACATTTTCCATTAGAAAATGTTTTTGAAAATGTCTGGATGCTAATGCAAATCTTATTGAACACTTTTTATAAAAGAAAAACAGAACTATTTTGTATAAAACACAAAGTATAATGATTGTTTCTGCCTTTATTAAACTAATGTTTTTTTCCTTCAAAATAATTTTTAGATCATAGTATAACGTTGGCTTTTTTATCATGTAACATTGAAGTACGTATTAAAACATATCTAATGGCGAGCAACGACGTGACTTTCAAATGACCTTAAATGAAAAAAGTTATGGTTGATTAAATGACGGCTGAAATTAAATTTTTACATTTTCTAATGGAAAATGTTTGTTAAATATGTCTCGATAATAATGCAAATCGCAGTAAACACGTTTCGTAAACGAAACACAGACTTATTTTGTATAAAATACAAAGAATAATCATTTTTTCTGCCTTCTTTAAAATATTGTGTTTCTTTCATTCAAGATCATTTGAAAGTCATAAGGTTGCAGAGCGAAAAAATTTTAATGACCTTGAAAACTCGAAAAATCAGAAGAGAAATCATTTATCTGCAACATTTATCGCTTTGAATTAGACAAATTTGTCGTAAGACAGTTGTTTAACCCTTTGCACTCGAATGGCGCCTCTAAGGCGACACTAAAACTTGCCATACCATTATTTAAACATCTTTTACATCGATAGGTTTGCAGTTGAGAAATTGATAAAAATGTAAAAATTCTGAGTACGAGTAATAGTAATTAATTTCGTATGAATGAAAGGAAATTAACTATCAGCAGTGGAGTTTTTATAGATAAAAATATTGTTTCGATTTTGGAGTAGAATTGCTTTGAGTGCAAAGAGTTAATATTGAGTACCATGAAGAATGAATGAAGTTAAAGAAACATTTTGAAATTTGACTGTAATTATGCAAGCTTAACAAGCAAGTGTATAGTTTTCTTTCTCATTTTCTTTTTAATTGCGAAAGGTTGTTGAGAATTTACATGGTTAATGCGGTCTTATCTCCTTAGCAACAATTTCGAATCAATATTACCTCATTTCGCGATCCAGTTTATTCGAGGTTATTGAAATTCCATTTCCAAGGTGTGAAATTATAGTCATTTACAGGAATAGAATTACTATACTAATGATAGGCGCTCCAGGCGACCAAACTTAAGTGTTAATTATCCTTCGTTTTATCTAGTCTGCTTGCCTAAGTTGAAGCTAAGTGCCTCCGATTCTTAGTAGTATGTATCACAACAGCAAAAACTTCCTTTTTATTTCATATTTTCAATACTTTTTCATAATTTATATATATATATATATGTAAAGAAAACACTGATTTTCTTTAAAATCTTAACTAACCGCGCTCCATCTATCGGGCGCTAGATTGAGCAATGACATTAAGCAATGACATTAAGGATTTAATAAGAAACATTAGGAAGAAAATTAGCGGAGATCATTGGAAAATAAAATAGTTATTAATTAAGTTAATAAGAAGTAATAATAGACATTAATTGTCGTTTCTTACTTACAGGTAAGAAACATGTAAATATGTAAATCTAACTAATAAATAAATAAACCCTTACTTACTTACAGAAACACACGTGTCTAATATTATATAAAAAGGGAAAAGAGGGGAGAAGTTTGGATAGAATAAATACATTATAAAACGACAATTAATGTCTATTATTACTTCTTATTAACTTAATTAATAACTATTTTATTTTCCAATGATCTCCGCTAATTTTCTTCCTAATGTTTCTTATTAAATCCTTAATGTCATTGCTTAATGTCATTGCTGAATCTAGCGCCCGATAGATGGAGCGCGGTTAGTTAAGATTTTAAAGAAAATCAGTGTTTTCTTTACATATATATATATATATATTCTTCATATATTCTGCATTAACATCTTACTATTTGTAGTATAAAAATAATAATACTGAAAAAAAACAGAGACAATAACAATACATTAATAAAAAATTATAAAAATAGTAATACTATTCGGTTGTCCGAAATGTTCTTGCCGATTTTGACGGAAGATTGAAACGCAACGCATTTATGTTTCGATATATACAGGGTGTTTGCGAAATCGTGGTACAATCGACAAGGGAATGATTCCTCCCGCAAAATCGAGTCGAAAATATAGAATAAAGTCTTTTTATACAGGAGTTCAGTTTGGAGAAATTCGAGTTTGAAATTTTGTTATGTACGCTTACAGTAATTAATTAACACGTTGAATGCCACAGGGGTCACTGGTGGCCAGCACCGTTACATCGTTTAAGAACGGTTATCAATAAATTAACAGCATTTAACATTAACGCAGTACTGCCAAAATTAACCAGATTATAGTACGAGGTGAAAACTTTAGTTTTCAGTAACTAACAATTTTGTTCAATAACGCTGATCATTTCTATAAATGACACAAATGAAACTTGTTCGAAACATGCAAAATTCGCAGTGGAATTTGTCTACAACAGCAAGGAAGACATTTTCAACATTTGTAAATTGCTAGAATAAATCAATTATTGAAATTTACGGCTAATTATTAATTAAAGTCATACCATATTCTAAACGATACTGTTTACAGACGCAAACAGCATTGGAAATTGCTGAATAGACCAAGCGAACAAAGCAGTCTTTGTCCAAGTACAGGTGTACGCAACAAATTTTCCAACTCGATTTTCTCGAAAACGAAGCCCCGCATGAAAAAAACTATACTCCTTATTTTCTACTAGATTTTACATGAGAAATCATCCCCTTGCCGGTTGTACCACGATTTCGCAAACACCCTGTATTTATTAAATTATATAAGTGCCATTTTGTTCCATAACTTTTCTGCATCTTTCAGGCGATTTTACATAACAAAACGTATGTCATTTATTTTTCGTAATTCTAATATATTCAGACCTGTCTTTACGCCATTTACCTAAAATCGGCACGCACTTTTCCGACAACCCGGAAAAATAAAAATAATATTAGTATATATGCAATTTGTGCAATATGTTTTAAACTACGATACTCTTCCACATTGACGAAATTCTGTTCCTTAATCCTTGTGTTGAAATCTTCGTAAATTTTTATACAAAATTGTTATACAATTTAGTTTCTAATAACCTATATATTTAGTATTCAAAGCATGACTTCTTTTTATTGGAACCACTTCATTTGACACGTTAACTGACAAGCTAGAATGTTCATTTTATCAGAACATAATTTTCTTAACCCCTTGGCATACTATGACGAGTTAGACTTGTTTCGAAGATTTTAAACAGAGTCTAACATGTATAAATGAGATTATTTATAAATCAATATTTTGGCATTAAATTAAATGTAGCCCCATAAGAAATATAAATTTTCTTTTCTCTTCTGTAATATTTTTGGCGACGAAGATGTTATAATAACTGTCGTGACAAAGAAAATGGTATAGCAAAGATTCAAATCGAAGTTCATTAGGATTTCAAAAATCTAAAAAATTAAAGGCAGTGATGACTATGATAAATATTAATCCTCAAGGCTTTTTTCTCTAGCTCAATTATTACATATACACATGAATTCGTGGTCCAAGCAATTAACCCCTTGCCATAGCATTTTCTTTATAACTAAAGTTACTATAACGTCTTCATCCCGAAAAATTGTATGGAAGAGAACAAATAGTTTATATCTTTCACACTGCTACTTTTACTTCAATGCTTAAATATTGATTAAAAATGAAAGGCAGAATATTTATATTTGTTAGAAATCGTTAAAAATCTTCAATACGAATCTGAGTAGTTATAATATAGTATGGTAAATCAAGTGGAACCTTATTTTATTTTCAAATCATTCATCCACCTTACTGATAATCCATCAACCCCTTACCGTATAATAACGAGACAGTCTCATGGAGATGATTTTAAACAAAACTTGCTAACATGAGACGTAATGCTACGTAACTTGAGACGAAAGTGACATATCTCTAAGTCCATAACTTTGAAATTATTGCAATAATGTTGCAGCAACAGTCTTCAACCACTTATGAATATTTAATTTATTTATCTTTATATTTTAACACTAGAACTATCAAACCAGTCATTTTGACTGGTCCCTAGTTTTTTCTTTCTCAGTTATTGATGTTATAAAAATGTTTTCATCAGAAATTTTGGCATGTGCTTTTTTAATGACGTATACCTTAAAATAAGTATTGTATGAAGTTTTAATAGATGCAGCTTGTTATTATTACAAAGCAATGTATATCGTTGGATTTATTGTTCGGTAATTCTAGTATTAATGCAAACGTAGGAATATGACGAACATAAATTTTCTTTTCCCATTTGCGAAGTTAGTAAAGACAAAGACGTTCTAACCAATATAAGCACGTAGATAAAACTATAGCAAGACTTCAATTACTCGTAATTCAATTACTTGTTATTACTTGTAAAATGGAGGAAATACGGCGAGATTATTACCTTCAAAACTAGTGTGAATTTTGGGTCTATGGATGAGTTTGTGCATAATACTTTGATCGCATGGAGCTTTTCTGGATGACAGTTTGGCAGTTCATGTATCCGACAGTAAATTTTCACTCGAAATCTATCGGCTTACCTCTCAGAGTCCGAAAGATTGAAAAACTTGCTTTTATCGAGTAATTTTTCACTCTTTTAGACTCGGAGGATATCTCGGAATTAGTTAGATTAGTGATAACGAGTTTCGGCGGCGAATTTTCGGTGTCGTGGTTCTCATTGTTGTTTCTCTGTTTTATGGTAGGTAATCGGGGACCTCTGAATGTGTCGATTGTACAGGTCACGAAAGAAAGCGGGGGCGGTGGAGATGGTGGAAGTGATTTACGAAGATTGGAAGCGCCGGTGGACTTAAGACCCTCTCCGTCGCCCTTATCCGAGACCAGTACCACGTTGCTGACCAACAACAATGACGCCTTTAGTGGAGGTGAGCTGATTCATTTTTATTGTTTCTCGTTCTAAGCCTAATGCATTTCTTCTCTACAGGGTTGTCGTCATAAATCCACTAAAGTCGTTATATTGTTATTGGTATCTTGTGAGATACCAGTTACAATGCATCGAATTCCGTATACAAGTTAACACGTGCCCTGCCACGTGTGCCACCGATGGTACACTCCCAGACAAAAAGATAGCACACCCGTGCTATCTTTAATTTCTCGTGTTAAAATTATGCTAGCGTGGAAGATCTGAGTTATATGTAAAACGTACCTTCTACGAATATGTAAACATAACATACAGTGACTTTACTTCATTGAATTCTCTTAGTTGGAAGAGAAACACATAATCCGACGCAGACAAAATGATAGCACTCTTGAACTATGTTTACATATTCTTCAGTGTTTCGTGAACTTGCACGGAGTTATTACGTTCAATTTCTGTCTAGAGTTTTGTTATATCGCTATCCTCATAATGAGTCGTGGCAAAAAGTTTAGTGAAAGCGAAATTAGTACAATTTTAGCTCTGCGGAAACAAAAGTTGTCTATTACTCAAATTGCAAAAGAAGTTAGTCGCAGTCGAAAAGTTATATATAATTTGCTGAAAGATACAAGTGCATACGGAAAGAAGAAAAGTACAGGAAGGTCAGCAGCATTATCTGAACGCGATACAGGGCAATAATACGTGCTGCTTCCAATTCTTGTGCCACTGCGAGAGGGATCGCTAAGAAAGCTGGAGTGGAAACAAATGTACAAAATGTTCGTCGTGTACTCCAGATTAGCAACATTGTAAATCGGACCAGATTAATGGCAAAACCATCACTAAACGCAAGACATAAGGAGGCACGTTTGTTATTTGCAAAAGCACATGTACATTGGAAAAAGACTTTGAGAAAAGTAATCTTTACGGATGAAAAGAGGTTCAACCTTGATGGCCCGGACGGATGTACGTATTATTATCGTGATGTTCGTAAACAACCACTAACAAAAATTCGTCGTCAAATGCGTGGAGGTGGAGTAATGCTCTGGACTGGTATCGGATATAAAGGGAAAACAGAAATTAAATTTATTCAGGGCATAATGAATAGCGTCCGTTATCTCAAGCTAATAAAAAATCAAATTTATACATATGCAGAATGCATTGCTGTTACACCATATACATTCCAGCAAGACAATGCTGCAGTGCATACTGCTAAAATTGTTAAGGACTATTTTTTAAAGGAGAATATTTCCACTCTTCAATGGCCGGCGTGCTCACCCGACTTTAATATCATAGAAAATTGCTGGGCAATGCTTTCGCAAGCAGTATATGCTGAAGGCCGACAATTTTCAAACATGAATGAATTAAAAACTTGCATTCTGACCGAATGGGAAAATTTAGCACAAATAAAAATTAAACAACTATATAAGTCTATACTTAAAAGGATGATGGAACTCATAGAAAACAAAGGAGGTTCTACACATTATTAGAAAAATATAGTTATGTACACATATTATTATAAGAAATATGAAGAACTCAATGAAGTAACTCTATGTTATGTCATACATGTTAGCACAGGTGTGCTATCTTTTTGTTTGGGAGTGTACATGATTCCATATTTATTTAACGCACTGAAAAGTTATACTTTATAACAAATTTTTAACTAATGCATATGTAGCCCAGATCAAAAGAATGAGACATTGTAAAAGATATACGATGTATTGTAAAGTATACGATGAAACAAATAAGTTTGTAATAATGTATCAATTTTTAGTTACACATTAAATGAACGGTATGAAAAGTCGAGTAAACATAGCTTAGTACAGAACGTGTTAATTATATATTAGGTCTGTAAATATGAAACCGCAATTGGGCCATACGTGACGCTAGCCATTAACATACAGTGAATCACTATTCGGACACTATACAATTTTCAGTTTGCCGCATTGTAATTTTGTTCACGATGCAGGAAAAAGAAAATTAATTCTAAATTACATTACTGCATAGGGTCTAGTTAATAAAAGCATCATTTTTATTTATATAATTGTTAACGTTTACTAAGTATTCTATTTTAAACGAAACAATGTCTAGTTTTAACGTGACAATAATATTCGGACAAGTCGGAATGTAACAATTTGCGTGAGCTAGTGTGATATTTAATGCGATTGTGATGTACGTTTACAAACATTACAGTCTGTGCAAACTGTCTGGAGTCTCAGAAAATCAGTTGTGTTTAAATATTCGGTAAGTTCACTGGTAATAATCGGACGTAAGAGAAACACTTCATACAACATTAGGCAACTTGTCATTTTTCACAATGGAAAAGGTGAATCGTAAAGGAAAATTGCAGCAATGCTTAAAATTAGTAAAAGTACATTGTGAGATATTATTAAAAGATTTAAGTATGAAGATCGAATACAATCTATTCCGTAAAAAGGCCAACCAAAAATTTTAGACACGCGAGATAAAAGAAAAATTATAAGAAAAATAAAGAAAGATCCTACATTAAGTGCACCAAAATTAGCTGCCGAATTATTAGAAGAGATTGGAAAGAAAGTGCACCCCCAAACAATACGCAGAGCATTAAAAGAATGTGGTTATAATGGACGAGTTGCTCGGAAATATACAAGAAGATATACAATCAACATGTATTTTCTATCAAAAAATTCCGATTTTATTTTTATCTGAGTTAAAGACTGTATATTCTACACAGTCAGTTCGAAACAGTTCGTGTGACACAAATTTCGAGTAATGCAATTTTGTGTAGCAAAGGGAATTTCCAATGCAATGTGCAACGTGACAATCTTGACTTACGATATGACGAACAAATGAAAATCGATAATAACCTTTTGCAAAACTTTTTTCAGTATGTCACAGTATTAACAAATTTATCGTCTTTTTAAGTGTCTGAATATTAACCCTTTGCACTGCAAGCAATTTTAATTTCATTGCACATGGTTCATTTCCTTTCGTGCATGTCAAATTTGTTACCGTTAATCAAACGGCAACACTTCAATGTTTGCTAACTTCTTAATTACAAACATTTGTAATGTACAAATTGTTTTGAATAATAGTCTGGCAATTTTCAGTGTCGCTTCAGAAGAGCCATTAGAGTGCTAAGGGTTAAAAACTGTATATTCTACAGTTTTTGACTGAAACAGTTGTTCGTGTGACACAAATTTCGAGTAATGCAATTTTGTGCAGTAAACGGAATTTCCAATGCACTGTGCAATGTGGCAATACGTTCTTCTGGTGTGGCGAACAAAATAAAATAATTGTCTGTATACTTTCGTGACCCACCGTAGCTGAAGATACATTGAAGAATGACTTAGATTGAAGATGTTTATGGTTTCGTATTTTTCATACACCTTTGCAAGATAATTTGTGAGATTAAAAAAGTATTCTATTTGTTTCCACGACTGTAAATACAATTTGATACATTTTTGTACAAGAGAATTGTTTGAATTTGAATTTTTCGGATACTCGTATGTGTATCGAACGTTTAAATATTGACGACTAGGTATCGGCTTACGCCCCGTTCGTAATGGAAGGGTAACTGACGTCATATCCTGTCAACGGAAGCGTTTCAGGGGTTAGGCGCTGGTTACAGTTAGGTTGATAGGTGACGGTAGCCGAGAGATTTCAGCGAACTGGTACGTTCAAGATCGATTAGATCATGCTCGACACCGAAATATCACCATGTTACAACTACACGTTATTTTATTTATTTATAACGAAGATAACTTCAATTTTACGGTATATAAAACTCGGAGATTGACGATGGTTTATTTATTTCTCTTCCTAAATAAAGTAATAGAAATTGAGTTTGTTGTACTGCGATGACGAAATATTCTTATCTACAATGTGATACTCGAAACGAAAGGGATTCTTTACTGTAGAATTATGAATTGCATTAAAAGAAGAAATATTAAACAAATTAAAAATAAATGTGAAAATTGTTGTCCCTGATTATATGTCTCAGTCTATAATGTAATTCCTAAAGTGAAATTTTTTGGAAAGATTTTGGACACTATTGATTTAGATTTTTATCATTATTATTGACAAGGCAATCAACACCAAGTAGTTGTATATTTTCTATTTTCTATTAACAATAACAACTGAGACATTCACACGGCTTGTTTTATGTATTTTACCCTGTATATAGGGTCAGTCATTTACCTGTGCACTCAAATTTACTTATCAACTGCTAGCTGTACAAAATAATGTTTAAAACAGAACTTGTTTAGTATTCAATGGATCACACAATGTAATAATTTATTTTTTTCATATTTAATTTCTTATCAAGTTACCAGAGTGATCTTGAGCTTTTGTATTACAATGCGTAGTATGTTAGCTTGTAATTTAAAAGAGAGAAAATAAAACGCAAGAAAAAATCGAAATTTCATTTGTAAAAGATGAAAATCCATTTAGCACTTAACTGATCTATTATTTTGCTTATAAATGAAGTATAATTCTTTATATAAAAAGTATATATAAAATATAGCTTATAAAAAGTAGAATTAATAATATTTTGCGTATAAAAAGTAGAATTAATTATATTTTTCGTATAAAAAGTAGAATTAATTATATTTTGCGTATAAAAAGTAAAATTAATTATATTTTGCGTATAAAAAGTAGAGTTAATTATATTTTACGTATAAATGAAGTTTATACGTACCATTTACAATACCTAAACACAAAGAAGACAATAACAATATGTAATGTCTATAAGAATATATAACAATTCGATTGTGCATTTTATACATTTATGACAATAGCGAATAGATAAAATTTAAAAGAGTACGAGAATTAACAGAATTCATAAATATTGATGTATTATTTTTATCGTACTGGTACATTTCAATGCACGAAACAATTCATGCAAACAATTTTTATTTTGCATAAGGCTCCACAGTTTAGTAATGATACAGCTTTAGACACACTCGAACTTACGTCGTTCGTTCGCATTGATCGCATACCCACTTGTATTCAGTACAGCGAAGATTATTTAAATGAAGAATCAATTAAAGAAACTCCCAGTAACTATTAGTCCTTAACCTGATATACTTGAATTGTTTGTTTACTCAGCATTTAAGCCTTAACACTCCAATAACTCCTCTCAGGCGACACTAAAAATTGTCAACCTATTATTCAAATATGTATAATACGTTTACATTGTTATGTTTGCAATTTAATGTGAAAATTGAAGTGTTGCACATACAAGTGATAGTAATAAACTTTATATGCATGAAAGGAAGTGAACCATGAATAATGGAATTATTATATATCAAGAAATGTTCCGATTTTGGAATTAAAATTGCTAGGAGTGCAAAGTTATTTCGATGAATATATACGAATTGCAAAAACAAATCGCTACATTATTTGCTCTGCTGGATACTAAATAACTTTCGTTTGAAACATTTTTCTGTGTAACAGATAATTAATGGGTAAATTTAGGTCACAGAGTTAAATGGATCATTATACACGAATGGATTCAGACAATATTGAAACACTAAATTTCCTATTTTCATGAAATAATTTAAACTGTCACCATGTTCTTAAAATAAATTATACAATGAGACTGAAACTGATTTTACAACTTGAAACCTCTGCTTCTGCTATCCATCGTCTATATTTGTTTAAGATGTTTTTTCATGGTACTGTGTCTGGCTAATTGAAAATGCTTTCTACTTCAATATGTTTCAACTTGAAGTGTAAGTACAGTGGCTCACAAAAGTATTCGGACACTCTTTAAATTTGTATAACTTTCTTAAAATTAGACCAAACGTCTTACCTCTTCTTCAGCAATTAGATGCATTGATTTACTAAATGATATGCGGAAAGGATTTTGAAAAAGTTGCAATTGGTATGAATTACGTGACAAATAGAAAAGGGACTCTTTTAATATTTTTTATTTAAGCCACGTACTAAAAATTTTAAAAACTTATCCTGCAGATCTATGATACTTATACATACGCGGAAAAATTCATTGAAATCGAATCACGTAAACGCAAGCTACGTGCCATCGGGAATGATGAAAATCGCAATTTTTCACGATTCTTGGTCAATTCTGCTTAAACTCCACAAATTCTTACATATTTCCACACGTGACGTTCTTTTCTGCTTCAATCGATTTCGATGAAATTTTCAGCAAGCGTATAACTAACACGGGTCTGTAAAACACATATTTTAAATTTCCATTATGCAAGGTTCGACACGACGTGACACGTGCTTTTTGGTTGCTCGTTCGCGAGGAACTGTCTCCGAAGTTTATTTAACAAACTCAAAACGTAGTAACGTGAACAAAACAGAGTCGTACGTCAATCGATAAAAACATATATACAATAGTTAAACGTAATCAATAAAAACATATATAACACTTAAATATAATACTGCACGCATATTAATATACATAAGCAGTTCTTACAATTGTGAGTTGCAATAAAAATATTTTAAAGAATGCTTTTTATTTTTTCATGTAATTTTTACCAATTACAGTGAATCACTTTAATATTCGGACACTATACAATTTTCACTTTGCCGCATTGTAATTTTGTTCACGATGAAGAAACGAAAATTAATTCTAAATTACATTATTGTATAGGGTCTAGTTAATAAAAGCATAATTTTTATTTATATAATTACTAACGTTTACTAAGTATTCCATTTTAAACGGAACAATGTTTAGTTTTAACGTGACAATAATATTCGGACAACTCGGAATGTAACAATTTGCGTGAACTAGTGTGATATTTAATGCGATTGTGATGTACGTTTACAAACATTACAGTCTGTGTAAACTGTCTCGAGCCTCAGAAAATCAGTTGTGTTTAGATATTCGCTAAGTTCACTGGTAATAATCGGACGTAAGAGAAACACTTCATACAACGTACGCCAACTTGTCATTTTTCACAATGAAAAAGGTGAATCGTAAAGGAAAATTGCAGCAATGCTTAAAATTAGTAAAAGTACGGTGTGAGATATTATTTAAAGATTTAAGTATGAAGACCGAATACAATCTATTCCGCAAAGATGCCAACCAAAAATTTTGGACACGCGAGATAAAAGAAAAATTATAAGAAAAACAAAGAAAGATCCTACATTAAGTGCACCAAAATTAGCTGCCGAATTGTTAGAAGAGACTAGAAAGAAAGTGCACCCTCAAACAATACGCGGAGCATTAAAAGAATGTGGTTATAATGGACGAGTTGCTCGGAAAAAACCGTATGCGAATGAAACTAATAGAAAGAAATGATTAATTTTTGCGAGAGAACTTGTTTTAAAAGAAGAGACGTGGTGGAATGACGTTATTTTCAATAATGAGAGTAAATTCAATATGTTTGGATCGGATGGGCAAAGAATGGTGTGGCGAAAGAAAAATGAAGAATTCAAAATTAAAAATACGAAGCCGACTATAAAGCACAGAGGTGGAAATGTACTTGTATGGGGATGTATCTCAACATTTGGAACGGGTGAATTAATTTTGATTGATAACACAATGGGCAAAAATGTATACCTGAACATTTTAAAAAATAATTTACGTAAAAGTGCAATAAAAATGGAGATTCAGAATACATTTAACTATTATCAAGATAATGACCCCAAGCATAAGACACTTATCGTACAGGAATATTTGCTGTATAATTGTCCAAAATTATTATAACCGCCACCTCAGTCTCCAGATCTGAATCCTATAGAGAATTTATGGGATGAACTAGACCGACGAATTAGAACAACTGCAATAACATCTAAAGAAATGTTAAAAGAGCGACTGAAAGAGAAATGGAATAATATTAGTACAGAATACTTGAAAAAAGTAATTTGCAATATACCTCAACTATTAAAAGAGGTAATTCGTCAAGAAGGATATCCTACACGATATTGAATTACTTTTCGTTTGTAAAAATTAGTACAACTATCAGTTTTTAAAAGTATCCGAATATTATTGTAACGTTAAAACCAGACATTGTTTTGTTTAAAATAGAATATTTAATAAAAGCTAGTACTCATATAAATAAAATTTATACATTTATTAACTAGACATTATGTAGGAATGTAATTTAGAATTCATTTTTTTTTTCCTTCATCGTGAACAAAATTACAATGCGACAAAGTAAAAATTTTATAGTGTCCGAACATTAAAGTTACTCACTGCAGAATTATTTTGAAATTTAAATTATTCGAACTTTCAATTATTCCAGAAAAGTCAAGTCGCTTGGTTAAATTTCTAAAAAATTATTTAGATTTAGTATCCGGATATTATTCTGAGTCACTGTAAAACTAATGACAAATTTTTTCGTAACCTTAACCAGTAAAGGTTTAGAGATTGAAGGTCGAAACACAAATGACACCTTGAATTTGCAATGCGAACTCAAATAAGGGGGTTTCAAAAGATTATCTTCCTTATTTATTCATTTAATCCCTTGCCATATTATGATGAGTCAACCTCGTGGTGAAGATTTTAAACAAAGTTTAGTATACAGAAATATTATACTTTCCTTTTAAGGCGAAAACAAATTTTATTCTTTTCTAAACAATATTTAAGCATTGACGAAAATGTTACAGTATAAAAAATATAAATTGTCTCTTCTCTTCTGTAACATTTTTAGTAACGACGTTATAATAGCTTTAGTTACAAAGAAAATGATATGACAAGGTATTAATTCAGCCATTAGATAGAAAATAGGGAGATACGCGTATATAACTTACTCTGTGCATAATTTTTCTTTGTTAATTATTTTTACAGAACATTTAACACTTTAACTGCCGCACTAACAATCTCAAAAATTCCACAAAATCAAAGTAATTTATATAATGAAGCAACGATTGAACATCTAGAACGTATGACACAAAGTTATCTTACAACCTTTCTGTATTCTCCAGATATCAACTTCATTGAGTGCAACGAATATATTAACCTAAAAAGTTATTCTTAAATATGGATAAACAATTCTGTCACCCATATATTGGTGAAGTCAGTCAAAATGTTAAAAATATGTTATTACACCTTAAAATAATTAGATCTTTGTCACTGAGTTACTTTTCATTAAATACTGCTTCAATGAAAACTTTTAAATAATTTTTCTTGAAATATCACTCTGGCATATGTGCACTTTTTCCATAGAATGCTTGAATTCCTATCAAACTGCACTTTTGCCAAAATCATTTCACACAAGATTTAGTAAATCATTGGTTCTCGTGGCTTCAAAAAAGGTCGAATGGGTTGGTCTAATTTTAAAAACGTTATTCTCAGTTGAAAGGCGTTCGAATACTTTCGTAGGCTGCTGCATATTCGAGCGTGCAATGAATAATCGTTACACGAATATCGAATTTTATTTTCCGGTAGCCGGTCTTCGTGAAAAACAAAAGGAATTGCTTGAAACTATCGGGTACACTCGGCGATCATTCGATACGAGCGTTCGAATGTTAGTAATCACGGATTTGCTTTTCGGATATCGGATTTGGCCGTGCACGGAGAGCTTTAATTCTGCGGCAGATTGTTTTTTGCCAGCGAACATTCATGTGCAGCCAGTATTTATTTACCAATAATTGGATTACTTACAATCCGTGGACTGTGTTGAGGTCAGTGCGGCTTTCTCGCGGATAGGACTGACAGTTCCGCGCTGAAAGATGCAGAGTAGAAACGGGCATGATAAGCAGTCGGAATCCGTTTTTGTTTTGGTCTGAATACTAGAAATACTTTCGCCGGTGAATGAAAATCGCTGTAATCGCATTTGTCCGTGAAAATTCTCTTTCTTCATTTTCGTAGTGTACTACTTTCGCATCGAACGCGTTTTACATCGAACAAAAATTGCTATGTCCACATTGGTATATAAAAATCATACTCCTCCGTTTACGTAGTGAATCATTAACGTATTGAATATATGTATTAATGAACGTTATCCACTATAACGAAAGCTGTTTGTACAGTTTTGTCGCAAAGTGTGTAATAAAATTGTGAAAAGTGAGTCGTGAAAGTGTGGGACAATTTAAAGACAGTGGCAGTTAAACTTTTTTCGTGAAGAAGTTAGAATGATGTTTTAAAACTCTGGGAATTTAATTAGAGAAATTTTTATAATATCTATACTACAGTGAATATTGATAATTCGTTAATGGCTAATTGTATATAGATATTTATTACTTTGTTGCTATTCTTCTCAACTCTGTTTTATTTTCTAATATAACTGAAAATATTGGGAAATATGCTGTTGTACTTTTTGCAATACGTGTTGTTCTGGAAAAAACAGTGTACAAACAGTGTATAAACAGAATGTGTCACTGCTCGTCTATCAATCAAACGGGATATAAAAAATATTTGCGTTAATACATTACTTATGCAGTAAAAACTCGAGGTCACTTTTACTTTTTTAAATGGCTACGTATAGTTCTTTATATACAAGGTGGTCCACGCAATTGTTTCAAGTCATAACTCCATTACAATAGCATTTACAAAAAAATGCCAAAATAGAAAGATAAATCTGTAGGCCATTAAATCTTTTTTAGATGCAGCAGTGCATGTGCAATTGACAATTGCATCATTTCTTTCAATAGAAATGCATATTTTTTTTACACAGATTGATTCTTCTGTTCATTCTACGTAAAAAATTATTAGGATACTATGGCAATACAATTATTAGATCTCGAGATATTTTAAAAAAATGTCTTCATTGAAGAAGATACTCGAAGACTTCATGTATGTTGTATCACTTCATGACTATGTTGTAAAGGTAAACATCCTTTCGACATTGTTATCATAACAGAAACTGATTTGTATGAGTAAGCATTTCATCATTCAGTAGCAATTCACATATCGTAACTCGAGTACGAAAACTAAGAATAAGACATAAGAATAAAGACATTTTTTGAAAATATCTCGAGATCTAATAATTTTTTTGCCATGGTATCGTAATCATTTTTTACGTAGAATGAACAAAAGAATCGAACTTTGTAAAAAAAAATATGCATTTCTATTGAAAGAAATGATGCAATTGTTAATTGCACATGCACTGCTGCATCTAAAAAAAATTTAAAGGCCTACAGATATAGTGCTCTTCGAACCATTTATCTTTCTCCTGTGGCATTTTTTCGTAAATGCAATTATAACGGAGTTATGACTTAAAACAATTGCGTAGACCACCCTGTATAACGTTGTAGGCAGTGGTTAAGAAAATTTAAATAATTGTTATACATTTAGATCTATTAATGTACTTAAATGTAATTAAAGTATATCGTGTCCCTAAATTTTCAAATTAAATTCAAGAATACTGGAAATCTTTCTCACATTGGACAATTTTCATTGTCTTTCAATATTTTGTTCGTATCTCTTTTGTTGTTTCAATAAAAATGGTAGTAATGTTGAAAACTTGATGCTGTATTTTAAGCCCTAGTGCTTCAAGGTCGTCTGTAAGGCGACAATAAAAATTGTCATATTATTCAAAACGACTTTTTAAAAATTGTAACAATTGAAGTGTTGCACGTACGACAGATAGAAATAAACTTTATGTGCAGGAAAGGGAATTAACCATAATACAATGGAAATATTTTAGGTAATGAAGCGTCTCGATTTCGGAATTAAAATTGCTTAGAGTGTAAAAAGTTAAGTTAAATATTTCAAATGCTAAGGGTAATGGAGGAAAGTAACTATTGGATTTTCGTTTATTTGATTATGATCTCGATTTTTTATTAATAAAGTTCGTATAATATCAATTCTCACTTTATCACTTTTTTTTTATATCAGGTACTGATTAATATTTGTTTATAAAATTTCTAGTTTGATTATTAGAAATATTTAAAACCTCAAAGCAACCGTCGCATTCAAAGTGTCACTATAAAATAGCAACACACTGATTGCAATTTGTGATTCACATAAATAAATGTGTCGAATAATTTTGGATAGAACTATCTTTGCAATTTCATTAAATGCAAAAGGAATAAATATAGATCACTTTGATTAACCAGGTACTTTCAGTGTTAAGTATTTTTTGTAAGATGGACAATTTCGTTTTGTGAAATAGTTCTTACAGTGTCTTGTGACCGTCGATGCACAGTGAAACAGTCCTGATAAGAACTCGTTATTTATAATATGGTAAAATTGTTTACTAAAAATCAAGCTTATGAAAATGGAAAGTGCGTTTGAGAAATTATAGTTTTCCGAATTTATTTGTGATTATACAGTACGGGCAGCCAGACAGAGGGATTTTCATGATAGATTGTAGGAATGATGGAAACAACAATACTGCCAAGGAAAGGAGATACCTCAGAAATTCGAGCATTCGAAACAAAAATTTAAGGAAGATGAGTATTTAATCTAGTCAAAAATTCAATGCTCGACACACCTGTGCATTAATTTTCATCTATCCCCTATGTCAATTTGATTGGTTGTTCTGAAACTAATTTCGTTTTTTCCAAAGAGAACTTAATTGTATTTTTTCACAGCCAACTTCACACTTAAGCCGCATAATCATTATATATTTTGACAGCAGATATAGCAAGGCTTGCTTGTGAAAAAGTTCGATTGATTCTACGCAGTAGTTTTTGGTTGGTACCCTATCAAATATGCAAAGTGAAAAGCAGCATTTTCGGCATATTTTACTTTTTTACTGTCGAAAACATAAAAATGCTGTTCAAGCAAGAAAAATATTATCCGATGTGTATGAAGAATAAGTATTGATAGAAGGCCAGTGCCAAAATTGGTTTGCAAAATTTCAATCAGGCAATTTTAATGTTGAAGATGCATTATGTTCTGGAAGGACTGTTGAGTCTGATGAATTCACAATAAAGACATTAATTGGTGCAAACCGACGAATAACAACTCGTGACGTAGCTAAGAGATTAAATTTATCGAATTCGACTGTTCATGATCATTGGAAACGCCTAGGTTTAATCTCAATGCTCGTTATATAGGTTTCTCAAAACGAAATTACTTTCCGAATAACCTATATCATTCCCTTTATTTTTATAACTCAGTATCGCTTTGTGACAAATATAATTCGGGCGAACATAATCGATGAAAATAATTAAACAATAGTACCAATATGTCGACAGACACCCAGCAGGGATTTATAAATGTACATGCTTCTGTATAAATTATGTAATGTCTCTGAGGTAACAAATAACGATATTGATAATGGTTGGCAGCACCGTCAACATGAAATATCAAAGTAAATGCCTTGCGCGTTTGTCTGCAGATAGAAAGCAACGGAACCATCTTCTGCAAGTTACATTATTTGTGCTTTTCTCTATTCCATTATATTTTATCTATTGAACAAAACAAAGTGTACATAAGAGCTTGGGGCTTGCATATCAATAACAACTTATCTGTTTGCGATTTCAATAATCATTTTGTTACTATTTGTATATGATACAGTTTTGTGATTTTCAGGTTACAGTACGCTATTACGATAGATTTTGGTATATTTAGGGTAATGCTTGTGCTTTCGTCTATTTTCAGAGTTATATATCAGATACCTAAAATATGGATACCTAATCACATAAAAATAATAGAGGAATTAGAATTAGACGCATTAGCTGTAACAGATCCGAAGATTCATTATTAGATTCTGAGTCCGGTGAAGATCGTCCAGTAGTATTTACCCGACGACGCACAAATATTATTGACAGTGACGATGAACTTAGTACCGAATCATCATCGGATAAGGAAAATTTAGGACCACAAAAAATTGTTTAGCAATCAGTATCCCAGATGAATAATAGTTGTCATCGCCCTTGGAAAGGAGATTGCCCTGAAGACCCCGAAAAACCCTACTCTCCAGTGACCTATTTTCGCACACCATTTGACAGTGAAATTATAAATGATATAGTTGACTATACCAATTTAATATGCACTGCAGTGTGATCCAACAAAGGGGTTCCAAAAATAAAATGTTCCAAATGCAATGTACATCTATGTTCAACGCCAAGTGCAAACTACTTTATGAAATTTCACGATTAAACTTTTATGCACAAAAGAGCAAACATTGTAAGCCGTTGTTACTGCAAAGTTACAAAGTTACAAATTATAATAAAATTGTTTAAACTGGTAAATATCTTTTAATCTGCATTTATAAGTTTGTAATTGTTGATTTTCCGTTGCATACAGTATTTTATATTTCAGAAAAAAATTTGGCCCATAGAGGGTTAACAAAAACATTTGGAGAACAGTTATATGACAACATTATTGTAATATTGAATCATATTCAAATACGTTGCAAAAAATTCTTTAGCTCTGCATTTTTCAGACTTACTGTAATAAAATTTCAAAAACAATGTTTTAATATTAGTTAATGGAAACAAACGTCCTCCTACAAGTTCATTAAACACTTGTTAACATCGCGATAGCGAGTAGTGATTCCCTGAAACAAGTAAACATTTTTATTTGTCAACAGATACGAGTACATAGCTCAGATATACAGGCTGCAATAGTCGTAAAGTTCGAAATATGTGAGTTCGTAAAACAAACATGTATACAACTCCATAAAATAAAAGTCGAACAATTGCGGAGTTCAGAAATATGTGTCCAGTTTGGTCAGCGAGAAAAATCTCGTTCGATCCAAGAGAAAAGTCTATTTCGATCCGTCTCAGTGGATCAAAGTTTGTGATTTATGTTTATACACGCGTACAGTTACATTTACTACATTCTCGTCGTATTTCGTTGATCTTCATTTCTTATCTTACTTACTTGATCTTAAATTCTTTTAGAATTTAACACTACAACTATCAAATCAGTCATTTTGACTGGTTCCTAGTTGTTTCTTTCGTAATTATTGAAGTTATGAAAATGTTTTCATCAGAAATTTTCGGATGTGCTTCTGTAATGACGTATACCTTACAATAAGAATTGTATGAAGTTTGAATAGATGCAGTCTCGTTATTATTACAAAGCAACGTATATCGTTGGATTTATTGTTCGGTAGTTCTAATGTTAAGATTAACTTAAGGTCGCTCACACTGCGAATTTTATACATTTATAACAAAAATGGATAAACTCGGGCTAATGTAGTTGGAAGAGTAAAAAGAATTTTGAAACATTAATGTATCAGTTTCAGTTTATTAAAATTCGTAAAGGAAGAATAGTATTTGTCTCCTGTTTTTTTTCTACAAATGGTGCAATGATTAATTTCTTGCAACGTGGCACAATTTTAAACATTATAAAAAAATAGTATAGTGCTACGTAATTTGAGACGAAAGTGACATACCTCTGAGTCCATAATTTTTAAATTATTGCAATAATGTTGCAGTAACAGTCTTCAACCACTTATGAATATTTAATTTATTTATCTTTATAGTTGGATATCTAGAGGCCAATTAATTTGGTCTTTTATATGCTTGCTACACTGTGGTATATTTTTTAAACATTTCGTATTATGAATTATGCCTTAATGTGTATGTATACAAGTATTTGAATTTGTTTATGAGGCATAGCTAAATTTGTTCAAAAACAATTTCTGAGAGGTGTCTCACTTTCAATTGAAGCAGTCATTACGGTTTATAGCTTTTCGTACAATGTTATCATTGTTAGATATTAAAATAGATAATAGATGTTTGCATTAACTGAGCGCGTTCGCTACCATTGCTTATTTAGGCAGCAGGCTTCGTAGTTATAGTGATTTAATAAATGCAAAGCATATTCTTATAAGTAAACAGTGGATTTTATGTATTTATACCGAAGATAAGTGTGCGAAGCATCAAACAGTAGAGAGATAGGAGTATGGAAAAAATAGATTTTTATTTGCTTCTAGTAGGGTAGATATGTGACCACTTTAACGGTTTTCGTATCATTCACTGATACATGTATTAGATTATTCAGAAAGTAAATTCGTTTTTAAATTTTAAATTTAATTTAAAATTAATTAAAATTAATTTTAAAATCGTCTTTTATTTTCATAAAAAAAAATGAAATTACTTTCCGAACAACCTAATATAATTAATGGGAAAATAGGTCTACAAAAGCAAAGAACGTATCGGTATAGTTCCAAATGTAAAATTAATTAAAATCAATTTTAAAATCGTCTTTCATTTTCATAAAAAAACATGAAATTACTTTCCGAACAACCTAATATAATTAATGAGAAAATAGGTCTACAAAAGCAAAGAACGTATCAGTATAGTTCCAAATGTAAAATTAATCAAAATATTATAAGATATATAATGTTTGAAACGTTACAATCTTTAAAAATGATTATATTATAGTACAAAACCTTTTTACACCATTTGTGACAACGCAAGTACCAATTTTGGCTAACTATCATTCTAGCTATGGTTATCTGTAAAATTGGAAATACAAACGCTGACAACTAATATGCTAAATGTACAAAAATAATACGAATTATTATTGTTAGTTAATTGTTTTTATAACAACAGATTTTAGATTTTCTGCTTTTTAAATTTTCTTTCTTCTCATTTCCTTGCTTTAATATTTTTACTTTCTTCTACGTTTGTTAATCTTTTTCATGCTCTTGCTTTTCTCGTTTTCTCGATGCTATTACAGCAGGCAAATGTTCAACTGCTTTTCGTTTCCATTTTCCGATTGGCTTTTCAAGCCATAAAAGTAGTTCGGTCATTACCTTAAAGTCGTTTAGTTTAACCCTCCGAGTGCTGTGCCAGAATCTATTTTGACCTAGAGTATCAAAATCGTCGTTTCGTTATACAGATTGCAGCGATTTAATTGTTATTATTAGATCTTAAATTAGTAACAATAAAAATGTTATTGTATCTACTAGAGATACCACTAAAAATATATTCGGAAGAATTGATAAATAGTGGTAAACGTTATCAATTATAAAATGGTAAAAATGGTCCGTCGTTCGAGAGTTCTTAAAAACTTCTTGAAAATAACAATATTTGCGGTACATTTAGGATGTACAGTCAGTTACAAAAGTCTCCATACACCCTTTAAAGTGACTGAAGCATAGAAATGGCTTTCTTCTCCCACAACTGCATCTGTGAGTCATCCTTTAGACTCATTCGAGTGCTAAGCTCTATTCTGGAAACTATGGAAAAATTTCGACACCTATGACAACTATCGAGCACTAAACAAGACTAATATACACTAGTTTATAGTGACAAAGTTGCATTTATTAAAACTTCTTGTTACTTGTGTTGCAACGAAAATGTTCATTTAAATACGTTTCTTCTGTCCTTGACCTTGAATGACCTTGGAATAATTTAGTCACTGAATTCCTAATGAAAGGGACTATCATTGTAGGTGTTTAAAAAAGAGTGGTTCCATTTAAAAAAGTCAAGGTGACCTTGATATCTCTAAAAAAAATGACAAAAAAATTTTTCTATAGCATCGTGTCAGCTCCATTGTACCTATCAACTTTGTGCTTATCATATTTTACGTATCTTTAGAAACAACAAAGATATTTGAGGTGCAAACGTTTGGTGACTCACTCTGTATATTGATGGGTTCCTCCAAAAACGCGCCGCAGTCAAAGGGTTAAAAGACATTTCTTATGAGACATTACTTAACCTCTTACCATATAACTGCAGCCCTATTAAGGTCTGTGATCTATCCGTGGTTATTACGTTTCTTCTATCAAACTATCGGCGCACATCGCATGCTATACGCAGCGTAAGTGAATTTACGAATACTGACGAGGCACTACACATCAACGTCAAAAATATGGTCAATTTCCGTGAACGCGCTAATAAAGTCGTCACCGAAAAACAGGGGGCCAGAAAATTCTATGCGTTTCAAGTACTTGGAGAGAAAAATCCTTTCCAAGGAACGCTTTTCCGTGACAATTGAAGCTCTGGCAGTCGTCAACTTTATTGCCTCTATTAGAGTTCGGCCGTCACCTGGTACGCCTTTCACGAAGAAGAGAAAGTATTCTACGATAAGGACATCCTTCCATTTTAACACTATGCCTCAGCAATGTCAGTAATCTGCCGAGTCATCGAAATTAAATTTCTTTTTATTTCTAACAGAGTCATCGAGGTATCTCTGGAAAGTCATTGGCTAAAGAAAAACAGTTGAAATTCCAGTAAAATGTTAGTAGATTCTTTCGCCAGGTTGTACAAAAGTAATGAGTCGTACAAAGAGTGGAATTAGTCGATGTAGCATCCACCAGCTGTTTCACACTTCTTGAGCATGTACCTGAACCCATTGCAAGATCGCTTCACCTCCTTCTTGTCCATTTTCGTCATTATCTATGTGATGGTGGGTTTAACTACCCCTCACACGTAATGGGCAAGGGGATTGCTGCCGGGGCTGAAAAGAGACCACAAGTTGGAAGACCAGTGATAACAGAGGTTGTTGGAAAGCCTGATTAATCACTTTTTTCAATTCGATCACGAATGCTGCACTTCTCTTGCGAACAGAACGATTCCTTCGAGCTGCTCGGGATGCAGTTACCTTCTATCGTTTGTCAAAACTTATAAATTAATTGGCTAGACCGTAAACTTGCGTCTTGTTGCATCGAAACCATGCAATTATTTTCGTAAACGATTTTCTGGCAAGAAACTATTCCAGTATTTTCATTTTTCGATCGTATTTTCGTTTAAATGGCTAACACTTTAACATCTGTTCACTGATTCATGGTTTATACGAACCGTTTATTAAAAAATTGAGTCAGCTATCATAATAGTTACATTTTTACAAGATCTTTTCATTCTGAGGCAACTTGTTACTAATACATTTAAAATCGTTAAGATTTTGTAACACGAAAATTTGCTGGTTGATGAAGCGATGAAAAAGTTTATTTTGAAAGTGGCGTAAGTCCCATTGTGAGAGTTTCAAATGGATATGGAAAATAAGTATGCAATAAAATTTTATGAGATCCCAGCATTATGTTTAATTATCAAAGTAACAGTTGAATTATCAATGTGCAATGAATTTGTTTTAAACAACGGAACAGTGCCTGTCCACAGAAAATGCGATTTTTAAAAGGCTAAAAAATACTGACGGTGAAAGAGTAAATTGGTTTTAAGTATGTTGGATGAGATTTTTGAGAAGCGATTCGTATAAGTTATTCTATGAAACGACAATGAACGAGGATGCACCATTCAAAACATTGGATTTACTACCGTAACGGGGAAGACCGAAAAACTTTAATAATATCCAGTTGGCATCACTATACAAAAAACCGAGACCATTCACAAACATAAAATATAAGGACTTAATGGATTTATTACATTATATACCATCTGCACACTACAGTTATTTTAAATCCCTCCCGCGTACACAAACTGGAGAAGACTGAATAATAATTAATAAAACTATATTAATTTTAATGTAAAAATTATTTAACAAAGAATGAAAGTTGAATATTTTTTTGATTTTATAACATAAAAGTGTATACGTTTATTTTAATTTCAAGGGAAATTTACTTTTCCTATGGACTTGTGCTTTCTTAAGAATTGAAAATGTCGTTTCATTGATTTTGAAAATAGCGTAAGTCCATTCATAGCCATCAAAAACATATTATTTCTTTAATAATGTTAATTATGCTAATTGGGATGATAAATTTGACACCTTTGGAAACCCAAAAACATTATTCTATTATGTTATCTGTTACCCATATTTTTAAATTTAATCCAACGCAAACTCTTCAATATCTCGATTCGAGCATAAATGGACTTAAGCCACTTTCAAAATAAACGGCTCATACAGTGAGTTGCTTTATCGACGATTATATTATTTATTACCTATTATAATTGTTGAATTACCCAATAGGATAGATATTAATGGTGAGGACGTTGTTTTAGTTTACTATGTCTCAAGTGTTGAGATTGTTATAACAAGGAGTACAGTCATTTTATTTCTTGCATCAGCAGATGTATTAGCTATTTCTTTAATAGTTCTATAAAATTCGAAGTCTTTCGTGAAATGGCTCGCTTGCACTGGTCTGTTGGTGCTCGTAGTCGTCAAGTGCTTTCTTCAATAATTTCCGGGGTCATGCAATAAGTTATGCACTACCTCCCAACTTCTATTCGACGCATTATCGATTTTTAAAATAGCATAATTCTCTGACCGCGATAAAAGATTCTACCAATTTCGCTCTTGTACGAAGCCATTCTTCTACTCATTTTTAAAGTTTGTATTACTTCTTAAAGTAATTAATACATTAATAATAATACGTTACAATATTGGTTAAAAACGTACTTTACTTTTGTACTTTCAAACGTTTTCACATTATTTGCAAGAGAATAGAAACATTTGGAAGTTTCCTTGTTTAATAATTTTGGTAGGTCGAAAATAATGCCTTGATAGTCTTTAGTTTTTTTAGCCTCCTTATTCTTTCGAATTGCAATTACTCATTCTTATCATAAATGCATAGAATTTGCGCTTTACTAATAACAAATTTGAGAAATTCAAATGTCAACCATTCATAATAGATTGAACAATATATTGAAAATTCAAGAAATGTGTAAACAATAAATAACAGATCCACCAATAATTTCTTATATTTAAACTGTGATCATTTTGAACAAAACGGCTGGGCGTGCAATAAATTCGACCTGATTTTAAAGCTGGAAGAATTTAGTTTCATTATCTTTGTTCAATTTATTCTAAGATTGTTTTCACGATATAGCGGACGAGAAACTAATAACGTTATTTTTTTCTCTACACTGCTGTCTAATCAAACGTCAGTGAAAACTTTGAAGCATTTGTTTCGCGTCTAAAATTGCTATAAATTTAAAAGTAGAAGCCTCCCATTTAGTACAACACTCTAACAGTTTCCAAAGTCATTTATCCAGCTTTGAATGTAAGACGTACCACCAACTTCGCACCATAAGGGGAGGCTTTACAAGACCGAACTTCTTCACTTTTCTTCCATAAAACAGTGTAAAAAAATCGTACATGAATTTTAAGGCGTTGTTACAGAAACGAAGCTTCAATCTTAAAATTTCTAACAGTTTCATTGACGGGAAAAATTATTGACAGCTTTTGTAAGCTTCACAGCTCCTTTAAAGAAAATGTCTTTCAAGTGTTGTTCTGTTCCAATTGCCGCTGGTACAAGACAAGTAACTTTAGGAATAGTTCAAAGTTCGCTGCACGTTCGCGATGTTCTGCTTGTATATACTTGAAGTTCAAGTTGTTCTGAGTTGTAGAAGATTCTGCGTGTTGTGGCTGTTCTGAATATTGAGAAGATTCTAAACGTTCTGGGTGTACCATGTGTCTTGACCAGTCTAAAGTTCTGAATGTTGTATCCCCTACCAAAATTCGAAGAAAGAATCGTTCCCTTGATAAGTGTAAAAGGAGCTCGAATTACCATTTTGGGGCGTAATATAAAAATTATACAACGCCAACTGATTTTGTGATTTATTTTTCCACATAAGCTTTGAAGGACGCCGCACAAAAATCCATTGTCCAAAGATTTTTTCTCCGAAACTGGTGTTGCCTGCTCGTTGCTTGTAGGTTTGCGATGCATCAATTATCATTGAGCGGAGTACGTCGGTCTGTTTCACATTTCTAAACAGAATACTTAAATCCCAGCCATACTCAAGTTCTTAACGAATTCTTACGCAAGAATTCCAATATATACAGTCGGTGTGAAAAGTATTCGTACAGCGACCAATTTCAAAATAGAACTATGTGTGTAAACTTCAGTTATAAATTTTAAGCGAAAAAAATGATTAATAAATATTCTTGGGTATTTGTAGAAAAGATTTCGTGAAAACTAAATTATATTTTCGTCAAGATTAACAAAAATATACATCCAGTATAGATAAACGTAAGAAATAGACGCACAGAAAGTATTCACACGTCTCTCATTTCTTGCGCTTACTTGAGATATAAACATAATATGATCTTCTGAATGTGACGAATAACAAAAAAGATGATTAGTTTGTACAGAGTACTAATAGAAGCAAGTTTGAAATTTATAATATACTACAACATGGGTCGCAAAATGTGCGAAGCTACGGAAGAAGAGCGAAAAATCATTATTCGATTACACAATCAATGTAAATCACTTAGTGAAATTTCTTCCATAGTGAATAAAGCAAGGTCTACTATTCAAAGTATAATTGACAGATTCGGAGAACGAAAAACTGTTTCAAATAAGAGAAGAAGTGGCCGTCCGCGTAAGATAAACGAGTATGATCGACGACTAATTATTCGTAAAGTGAAACAGAATCCGCGTATAACTGCCGAAAAAATTGCAACAGAACTTGAAAACAACAACGGCACAAGTGTGTCAACTAGTACTGTGCTTGACTATTTAAGAAGTAGCGAATATCATGGTCGAGTAGCACGAAAAAAGCATTTTGTAAGCGAAACTAACCGTAAGAAAATATTAGAATTCGCTAAGCAACATATTAATACACCAGTCGAACATTCGAATAAAGTAATTTTTACTGACGAAAGCAAATTCGACATATTTGGCTCTAAAAATAAATTTACAGCGTGGAGGAAGAAAAATACACAATTCAGAAAAGAAAATTTGCAACCGACGGTAAAACACGGCAATGGATCTGTATTAGTTTGGGATTGTATGAGTGCAAATGGAGTGAGGTCTCTTCATTTTATTGGCGGTATTATGTACCATAGAGTATATATTGATATTTTGGAAAAACATCTCCATGCTAGTACAAATAAAATGGGTCTTAAAGACAATTTTATATTCACCCACGACAATGATCCAAAGCACTCCGCACATAATACAAGGCAGTGGGTATTATACAACACATCAAAATACTTGCAAACGTCGCCTCAATCAACAGCTATCAATCCCATTAAACATCTATGGGATTATCTTGAACAAAAAATACGTAATCATAATATTTGATCGAAAGAAAGTTTAAAAATCGCTTTATTAGAGGAGTGGAACAAAATAACACCGGCTGTAACATCTAACTTAGTAAATTCCATGCCAAGAAGTCTCGAAGCTATTATAAAATCCAAAGGCAATCCTACAAATGATTAAAATATAAAAAATAGATTGTATTTTTATAGTTTATTTTTCATTATTCATAACTGTACGAATACTTTCTGTGCGTCTATTTCTTACGTTTATCTATGCTGGATGTACATTTTTGTTAATCTTGAAGAAAATAAAATTTAGTTCTCACGAAATCTTTTCTACAAATACCCAAGAATATTTATTAATAATTTTTTTCACTTAAAATTTATAACTGAAGTTTACGTACACAGATTTATTTAAAATTGGTCGCTGTGTGAATACTTTCCACACCGACTGTATCTTAAAAATGACATTGTTCCACTCTAGACAAAATGAGTCTTCAGTTTCTCACCTGCTACATCGTGTAAAAATATCTTAAAGAAAAATGAACACTACTTTGAATACGCTGTGCATATAGAATAATCAAGGTATATTTGAACACAATTTTAAAAATGAACAAACATGATGACGGAGCTATCGTTTTACTTCGGACTGTATGTCAATGCAAGTCGGATGCCGTTCAGGCGTTGTGTTGTTAGGTGGGTCACGACCCTTGATGCGAAACCATTCAAGAGCAGTAAACGACAGAGTGGTGAAGTGAACGGTGAAAAGAAGAAAATACCCCGGAGCGGTTCTTTACTTCTGTATTTTACTTTCTTACTTTGCGGTGCAGAAATGTCAATGTTTGACGCAGATCGTTTACCACTCGTGATATGGTTTCACCCTTCTCATTGTGCTGATATTGTTGCATTTCATCGTGGAAAAGTATGAAACGTTTTTCGCATTGCTTATAGATTGATCAAATACTTGGAACCTGTACGAATCTTTACTGCTACATAAAAACTACAAAACGCACAATAATACTTTATTGCTTTTATTTATTTCTTTGTCAAATTTTCATCGACATATTTTTAGCGATATTAACACTAGAATTGCTTCATTGCTTTGTAATAGTAACGAGATTGCATCTATTAAAACTACATACAATCCTTATTGGAAGGTATACGTCATTAAAGAAGTACATCCGAAAATTTCTGATGAAAACGTTTTTATAACTTTAATAATTGCATAAGAAAAAACTAAGGACCAGTCATAATGACTGGTTTGGTAGTTCTAGTGTTAAATTTGTTACTTCATATACACACTAGTTATGAAAAATCAAGGAATGGTGTCTACGATATACAATAGGTGTACGAAGTGTTAGTACACAATTAAAGACAAATTACTTTTTTATAATTAAACTAGACGACTAGCGGTTTTGGAAACGTTAGAAGGATTATTCACTAGCTAATATATGAATACTTTTGTTTTTAATTCCTATTGATCGAAATTGTGAAGAAAAAAGTAAAGATCATGCAAATCGTTTTGTGGTGGCGCTGTACCTTTTGCGCTCACCGACAGAGGGACAATTGGACGATTTTCTCGCTGGTACCTGATCTGCCTCCGATTCATTGATGTATTATTAAGAATATTAGTTGATACTATCGATATCCCTTTAGGTATCGATATAATACGTGAAATGATCTGAGTTATACCGTCGTTTTGGTAACAACGTTATAACAAGAACATACTAAAGTCGGAGATTAGATTTCGTTTTGACTGGCCGTGTAGCACATTTCCTCCTTTTATAATAAACATTGTTTTAGTATTAACACTTTCTTTGATAATGCCGCGATCACGGGGCATTATCCGCCTTCCCATATCTCAGTGTCTGAGGCAAGCCCAGCTAGGTAGTCTTATCGATGAGTCCTGTAGTAGCCAGGACGAAACGCTTCCTTCCTTTTCTCTCCTCACCTCACCTCTTTAGCCACCACTAAAGTCTAAAGAAGAATAGATGGGGACACTATACACGCACACATTTTGAGTTCCAAAACTTGCACTATTTTCTCAATCATCATTAGCACTCGTAAGAAAACGCTTACGCAGCTCGAAAAGTTCCACGATTCAACCACAAAGGGCAACTGCTCGATCTTGCGATCGCTTTCCTTCTTGTCGAGGCCCATAAGGAACTTCCACTTCGCTTTCTTATCCGGTTCTTCGTTACTTTCCCGAGGATTAAGGAAAAGGTCAGAGCAATTAATTTACGAGCATCATCAACACCTCCTTTCAACCGTCAACCCAGGGATTATACCTCGGCTCGCCTTTGTTCGTCAGTGAGTAAATCAAGAATCTTCGCTAGTCGGTGAAGCCATTACTAATCTTTTCAATCTTACAAGCACGCTGGTTACCACACCATTTTCTTTGTCACTAAAATTGTTATAACATCTTCATTAGGAAAACTGTTACAGAATAGAAAAGCCAATTTACATTTTGTATACTGCTACAGTTACTTCGATGCTTAAAACACTAGAACGCTAAACTAGTAACAAATTAAAAATTTTTTTTAAATTACAAATTTAAGAAAACTAGAATACTTAGAACACTAAACTATATCAATATATACCGTTTTATAGTAACGACAAGGTTGCAATTATTCAAAGTTTGTATAACATTCATGTTAACATATATTTTAATGAAAATGTTTATGTAAAATGTATTCGTAGGAACATTCTCATAACTTCAATAACTGTCAAATAAGAAGTCAGTAATGAGTCATTCTGACTCGTCTCATCGTTCTAAAATTAACTCTCAATGGGCCGAATTTTTTTTTAAATATAAAAAATGTATACAACGGAAAATCAACAATTACAAACCTATATATGCAGATTAAAAGAAATTTACCAGTTTAAACAATTTTATTATAATTTGTAACTTTATAACTACCGAACAATAAATCCAACGATATACGTTGCATTGTAATAATAACGAGACTGCATCTATTAAAATTTCATACAATTCTTATTGCAAGGTATATGTCATTACGGAAGCACATCCGAAAATTTCTGATGAAAACATTTTCATAACTTCAATAATTACGAAAGAAACAACTAGGGACCACTCAAAATGATTGGTTTGATAATTCTAGTGTTAAATTCGAAAAGAATTTAAGATCAAGAAAGTAAGATAAGCAATTATGATCAACGAAATATGATGAGAATGTAGTAAATGTAACTGTACGCATGTATAAACATAAATCACAAACTTTGATCCACTGAGACGGATCGAAATAGACTTTTCTCTTGGATCGAACGAGATTTTTCTGGCTGACCAAACTGGACACGTATTTCCGAACTTTGCAATTGTTTGACTTTTATTTTCTGGAATTGTATACATCTTTGTTTTACGAACTCACATATTTCGAAATTTACGAGTAATGCAACCTGTATATCTGAGCTATGTACTCATATCTGTTGACAAATAAAAATGTTTACTTGCTTCAGGGAATCACTTCTCGCTATCGCGATGTTAACAAGTGTTTAATGAACTTGTAGGAGGACGTTCTTTTCCATTAACTCATATTAAAACATTGTTTTTGAAAATTTATTACAGTAAGTCTGAAAAATGCAGAGCTAAAGAATTTTTTGCAACGTATTTGAATATGATTCAATATTACAATAATGTTGTCATATAACTGTTCTCCAAATGTTTTTGTTAACCCTCTATGGGCCAAATTTTTTTCTGAAATATAAAATACTGTATGCAACGGAAAATCAACAATTACAAACTTATAAATGTAGATTAAAAGATATTTACCAGTTTAAACAATTTTATTATAATTTGTAACTTTGTAACTTTGCAGTAACAATGGCTTACGACGTTTGTACTTCTGTGCATAAAAGTTTAATCGTGAAATTCCATAAAGTAGTTTGCACTTGGCGTTGAACATAGATGTACATTGCATTTGGAACATTTTATTTTTTGTACCCCTTTGTTGGATCACAATGCACTGCATATTTATTGGTATAGTCAACTATATCATTTATAATTTCACTGTCAAATGGTGTGCGAAAATAGGTCACTGGAGAGTAGGGTTTTTCGGGATCTTCAAGGCAATCTCCTTTCCAAGGGCGATGACAAGTATTATTCATCTGGGATACTGATTGCTAAACAATTTTTTGTGGTCCTAAATTTTCCTTATCCGATGATGATTCGGTACTAAGTTCATTGTCACTGTCAATAATATTTATGCGTCGTCGGGTAAATACTACTGGACGATCTTCACCGGACTCAGAATCTAATAATGAAGCTTCGCATCTATTACCGCTAATGCGTCTAATTCTAATTCCTCTATTACTTTTATGTGATTACGTATCCATATTTTAGGTATATGATATATAACTCTGAAAATAGAAGAAAGCACAAGCATTATTCTCAAAATAGCAGAATCTATCATAATAGCGTACTCTAACCTGAAAATCACAAAACTATATCATATACAAATAGTAACAAAATGAGTATTGAAATTGCAAACAAATAAGTTGTTAATTTTGTCTAAGCTTGTAGACAAAATTTAAACATTGTCTTCTGTACATCTCCGTAATTTATACACATATTGAGTAGATTTCAATTAGTTATCGTCCTTATGAGCCACAAACGATTAAAGATAGTGAAAATTGCAGTTTTTCGTAACTTTTGATCCATAACCGTAAGAAATCTGGAGATTTTGTATACCATGTATGTTTTTAGCTTGATCTACAAAAAGAACTGATTACATTTTGGTTGAAAGTTCAGATAAAGAAGTTTCAAAGTATTATTTTTCTATTTCCTTCATTATTTCAAACAATTGAAATTTTATTTAAAAAATTGTCGGATATTGTTGAATAGACTAGTCGTTGAAAAACTAGACATTTACTTTGATATTTCAGGTTGACGGTGCTGCCAACCGTTATCAATATTGTTATTTGTTACCTCAAAGACATTATATAATTTACACGTATACATTATCTTATAAAAAAATTAAGATCATTTGGTAAAATGTCGATATATTAACATGTGACTTGAACGTTACATGGCCCCATGGAGGGTTAATTATGAACACTCTATTTTGTTTATATAAATCTACTTGCGTATAATAACCAGTAGAATATATAACATAATCAACTTTGAGGGTTTACATCTCGGAGAAGACTTGTATGAAAAGTACGTAAAAGTTTCGAAAATGCTTTTACATCAGCAATAATATTGTGCAATAAAAAATTCGAGTTTAAATATTAAAAATTCAAAATTGTCCATTATAGACCGTTTCAGTAATAAATAAATAACTTAATAGTAGAATGAGTAACTGAAAATGTAGAATAGAAAATGTAACTTAAAATAAAGGGTTAAATATTGTTGATAGAAGACTGAAATGTGATTGCGTCTGAAAAGAAAGGCATAATATTTATATTTGTTAGACTTTGTTTAAAATATTCGACATAAGCCTGACTTTATAATATGGCGAAGTGTTAGTATCAATATGTTCTAACCTTACCCTCGTATTCTTACAATCTAAGATACTTAGTTAATACAATAGTTGTATAGAAGGTCATTTTTGCCGCATTACGCTCGAAAGAGTGAAGGTCTTCATCGTATCCATAATTAGATATTTCAGGTGGTCAATTTAGGCGAAATACCTTGTATATCTAGTATGATGATCTGTTCAGTGCGCGCGAATAATTTAATCTTAACTCCATTTAATTAGTATATTTCGTGCACTTCGAACGTTAACTTAATTGTGCCAGAATATTTTATGGCGGCGCTGATGCTTGTAAAACACAAAACAGTTATAAATAGAAATTAAAGTTTAATATTTTATCGTACAAGTCTTGCAGTTAAAGTTACAAACGAGCGGCTGTTTTCTGATAGTTTGAAACTGTTTGACTGGCGGTTGGTTTCAGTATAAATACAGTCGGTTACAAAAATATTCAGACACTTTCTAGAACGGAATAACTTTTTTAAAATAAACATCAAGCAATATGAATTTTTGTTTTTAAAAAGTCAGAAACATAAAACTGTGAACGAAAAATAATATTAAAACTGCATAGAGATGGAAAATCTTATAACGAGATTGCAAAAATTGTAAAGAGGCGTAAATCTACAGTGCACTATATACTAAAGAAGTTTGAAAATCAATAAACTGTTGCTAATAAAGCTCGTTCAGATCGTTTGAAAAAATTGACAAACAGATAAGAAAAAATTATAATTCGTGAAATAAAAAGAAATCCTGCAACTTCTGCTCCCAAATTGGCAAATATGGTTGAAGAAATGTTTGATAAACAGGTCCATCCTCGATTGTGTCGACGATTACTGTGGGACAATAATTATCACGGCAGAGTTTCAAGAAAAAAGCCTTACATTAATAAAGTAAATCAACAAAAGAGGTTGCAGTTCGCAAAAAATTATATTACTAAAAATAATTGCTTCTGGAACAAAGTCATATTCTCAGACGAATCGAAATTTAATATCTTCGGTTCTGATGGTCGGAATTATGTATGGCGAGAACCAAATACAGAGTTGCAAGAAAAACATTTAAAACAGATAGTCAAAGATGAAGATGGCAATATCATGGTATGGGACTGTATGGCAACTAATGGGACTGGAAAATTAGTGTTCATCGATGGTACACTCGATAAATATAAATACCTAAATATTTTGAAAAATAATTAGAAGATGGTGCCAGAAAACTGGGATTACTAGAAGACTTTCACTTCCAACAAGATAACGATACCAAGCACACAGCTTGGATCGTGAAAGAATGGATCATTTATAATACACCACGTATGTTAAGCACTCTCCCACGAAGCCCAGATCTCGATCCGATCGAGCACCTGTGGGCAGAAATCGGAAAAAGACTAAATAAATATCATACTACGTCAAAACAAATGTTAATAGATAAAATAATTGAAATATGGAATTCTCTTGAAACCAGTTTCACAAAAACGCTAGTACATAGTAAGGAACGTTGTTTAAGAAAAGTAATCATTGCCAATGGTGATCCTACAAAATAGTAACACATGAAAGTGTAACAATATTTGTGGCGTTTGAATACTTTTGTTATCCATGCCTGGTGTGTGTTTCAAATAAACGTAATGTAAATACTGTATATATGATTGAATTATTTTCTACTTTTACTAACATAATCTTAAGACTGCTCTCTTGCTATAGACACTAAATTATTTTAAACATTTCGGATTGACATACATATTTCATGTGCTAAATATAAGAAATCTGACCGTTCGAAAACTTTCGTTAGCCATTGTATTTATTCGATTCTGTTCGAAATCTTCATCGTGAGTCTGACTCGTTGTTGTAATGGAAGTATAAAAGGCGTTCGAATATTCTGTATACTCTCTGTAAGCTTATATTTCGGTCTGAAAGTTTTCACGTATGTTAAGACATTACTTCAATCCTACACGTGTTGTCATAATACTGAGCCAAGGTTTACGTACCTTCAGGTGTCGATCCAAGATTGCTGTTGGGCACCGGCGGCGATCGTAACACGTGGGAGGGCCGTTATCACGTGAAGGAGCATCGGCGTGCTGGAAAAGCGACTTTCCAGGGTCAAGTTTACAACTTCCTGGAGCGTCCTACAGGCTGGAAGTGCGTCCTCTACCACATCTCTGGGTGAGTACCTTTAAACCTTTATCTTACACGGTGCAAGATGTCTCATGTTTTTTATGTACGTTTTAGAGATATTTTATGCTCTGGTTGAGTGTAAACATATGATTAAAAGTTTATATGGAACCCTAGTGAATTAAAATGATACTACTAGGTACTTGCACTCTTGTCCATAAGTATCTGACCACTTAACGAGTTCATGTAAATGATGCATTTAAGGCATCTACGATAACATGGCTTATTCTCAATGAAAGGAATGTTTATTAAATGCGTACTTATTACAGGGCAGATAAAGTATGGAATATGTCTGATACGACTCTTACTATGAATAATATAAACGTTTATGAGTTGTCATTTTGTGTATCCAGATTTAGTTAATGAGAACTACTAAATGAAATAACTAAATAAAATAATAGAAATAAAATAACTAAATAAAATGACTAAATAGAGAGAATGTATTTAACCCTTTGCCATATCATTTTTTTGTAACTAAAGCTGTAGAATATTTTCACCACTAAAAATGTTATAGAAGAGAAAAGACAATTTATATCTTTAATAATCTTTTATAATCAATTAAATATTGATTAGAAATGAAGAACATTTGATTTCGTCTAAAAATAAGTGGATAATATTTATATTTGTTAGACTTTATTTAAAATATTCAACAAAAGTCTGATTCGTCATAATGTGGCAAGGGGTTAAAGGTTTGTGCAGTATATTAAACTTTTGCACTGAGATTTAGTTCACGACTGCAGTGAATTGAATTTTTGTATAGTTCATAATTTTCTAGAAGAAACAAAAAATCTACGTTTATTATACTTTTATATTCTTCAAAGGCTATATATCGATAATAACAAAATAGAATTTTGTGAGCTTCAGACAAGTTTCATTTATTTCATTCATAGGAGTGATCAATGTTAATGAAGTGAATTGAAAAATAAATAAAATTTTCAAGGTCATCATTATTTTTTTCAAACGAGATCATATATATTTTTTCATATAATTATTTAAAAAAAAAGACAAATCTAACGATATATAATAAGTTATAGTTAGGATGAAATTCAAATTTTTCAATATTTTTTACTTAAATGCACCACATGATCGTTTTATCCAATCGATCTCAAACTTAGCACAAAATTATTTCTTTAGCGAAGCAACAATCATAGAAAATGGCGTGCATCGTATGTCGATAAAAATTTTTCACCAAGTACGGAGTAGGTCCATCCTAATGTACTATTTATGTTAATATTACTGTATTGCCAATGAAAAGACGAATTCAATTATCTACAAACGTAATGATCTTCACTTGACCTCGGATAATCTTTGAAAATATTCATGGTCACCTTCCTATCCCTCCAAAAAATGTGATATAAAAAGACAGATTAAAAAAATTGTGATAGATATAGACATCAAGTTATTTTAGATACTTGCTGTTCACCCTGTATATCCTTCCCTTTTTTAAATGACTGCGTACCATCAGCCTGTCAGGTGCTTGAACTTGAATGACTGCTTGACCTCGTCTTTCATATTGCCATCAGTTTTTTCTCCTTTTTTAGACTTCATTCCAACTGTTCCACTTCGTTTACCCTACATTGAAAAATACTTGATGAGAGATAAAATCATTCGAAGTTTCGTATTCTTATTCCACTCTTATACGCACATTTATTTAAATTAATACTATGGACGCCACGATGGTCACCAGAGACCAGCACCGTTGCGTTGTTTGAGAATGATTATCACTAAATGAATAGCATTGAACATCAATTTATTCCTGTCGAAATTAACCAGATTGCGGTATTTGGTGAGGTCTTCGTACCACAATCTGGTTAATTGCGAACGTTATCCAGTAACTAACAATCCTTTTTAATATCGCCGATCACTTCCATGCACGAAATAAATGAAACTTGCCCGAAGCGCACAAATTTCGATGTGTCAACCCTTAACACTCCAATGGCTCCTCTCAGGAGACACTAAAAGTTGTCAAACTATTATTGAAAACAATTTTTATATCACTATGTTTGCATTTAATAAATCGGTAAAGATTTAACCCTTTGCACTCCAAGCAATTTTAATTCGAAAATTGATACATTTTTTTGCCCTAGAATCATTCCTTTATACGTGGTTCATTTCCTTTCGTGTATATCAAATTTGTTACTACTGATCATACGTGCAATACTTCAATTTTTACCAACTTCTTATGATACGAATATTGTAATGTACAAATTGTTTTGAATAAATGTCTGCCAAATTTTCGTGTCGCCTCAGTGCGACTAGAGTGCTAAGGGTTAAGTGTTGCACTTACGAATTGCTATAATTAACTTTATGTGCGCACGAAAGGAAAGCAAGCATGTGTAATGGAAATATTCTAGGTCAAGATGTGTCGCAATTTTGGAATTAAAACTGCATGGAGTGCATAGGGTTAAATATTGTTTGTATCGTTTGAGAGTTACATGAAAAGTATGGGAAATCATAACAAGTCCATAATAGAGATTAAATGCGATGCACAATGGTCCACGAAAGTTTTTAGAGTCTTTTTAAATCTAAATAACTTTTTTAAGATTGGAGCAAATATCTTGACTTTTCTTCAGCAATTAGATGCATTGATTTACTAAATGATGTATGAAAAGGATTTTGAAAAAGTTGCAATTGGTATGAATTACGTGACAAATAAAATAAAACTTTTACAATATTTTTTATTTGAGCTATGCACTAAAAATTTGAAAGATGCATCTTGTACATCTATTATAGTTATTAACATGCAGAGAAATTCATTGAAATTGAGAAATAACCGGTATTGTAATTAATCAGCAAACCATACAAGGTCACTGGAAACTTAGATATTGCCTCTATTATAAATAACTAAGAAAACATGTTTTAGAAAGATGTCCTTAAAAACATATTTAAATTTCGTTGAAATTGGAGAGATTGCCACTATTGCAAATAATTAGTAAAATATGGTTTAGAAAGACCACCTTGAGAACATATTTCAAATTCATTGAAAACTAAGAAACAGAAAGTACTGTAATTAATCAGCAAACTATGGTTTAGAAAGATGACCTTGACAACATATTACAAGGTCACTGGAAACTGATATATTGCCTGTATTGCGAATAATTAGTAAAATATGATTCAAAAAGATAACTTTGATAATGTAATACAAGATCACTGAAAATGATCAGGAGGGAAAAATTTCGAAATAGTTACAAAGTATTAACCCTTTGCACTCGAAGCTGTTTAAACTAGAAAACCAAAACATTTCTTCGGACCTAGGATATTTTCATTCTACATTAATTATCTCACCTTATGTACGTGGACTTTTTACTGTTACTCGTTCTTACAACCGTTAAATTTTTATCTATCTTTTAGATATAAAGATAGCGATGTTAAAATTGTTGAAAATAATAGTGTGCCAATTTTTCGTGGCGTCTCAGAGTCGCCACTCGAGTGCTAAGGGTTAAGTGTTACAAATAGTGTATCATCTTTTACATCTACATTTACATCTTTCTACGTGTATCGTTTTATTCTGCGTCAATCGATTTCGATAAAATGTTCAACATGCTTATAACTATCACAGGTCTGCAAAACACATATTTTAAATTTTCAATACGAGTTAAAATAAAAATGTTTTTTATTTTTTCATGTAATTTCTATTAATTAGAATTATTTAGAAATTATTTTTGTATATCACTTAGCAAATCAATGATACCAGTTGCTCCAGAGAAGTCAGGTCGTTTAGTTCAGTTTTTGAAAATTTATTTAGATTTAAAGAGTGTCCAAATACTTTCGTGAGCCATTCTGTATGTACACAAAATACATTCTGTGTATTTGGATACTTATGGACAAGATATATTGAAGTGCATAAAACAAACAATCAGTATATCTTTTTCGATGTTTTTCCTGTTAAGAGAAATACATTTCTTCTAGCCAACTGCATAATGTACATTATTTACTATTTGTAAATAATTCTGTACATAAGAATATCCTCGTCAAGTAGGTATGCTATTACGTTGACGTAGGATTACCCTTTCTCTTCCCTCTTAAGTAAAAACTTCTCTCCCATTAAATATGGCATATGTGCAATTTTAATGTGTACATACAATAATTTTTAATATAAACTTATTTAGAAATGCAAAACATGATACCAACCAAGTTACAAGAGTGCTAAATAAGTAATGTATTGTTCCATTTTATTTTCATGATTGTCACAAAAGCTTAGCTTAATTACTACATATTCTTGTTTAAAAACTTACATAGTAACTATCATATTTTTCTTAATACTATGCAGCATTTGTTTGAAATATTTTCTTCATAATCAGCGAGTAAATAAATAAATAGAGCTTAATGTATATTGTAACTTTTTGTACTGTATATTGTGATTTAAAATATATATTGATGATTATATTCGCAACAATAGCGAAGACAATACATAAACTCTATGAAATAATTTGCATTTTTGTATTTGCACAACTAGACAGTATTTAATATTTTAATTCTACTACACTGCATTTATTATTCGTTAGGATGTATTTCAGTCTAAAACATTGTTATATAAATGGTTGGAACACAATTCCAACAAACTAAGCCATCCTTATATATTAATAATTCTAAGCTAAAATAACTTATACTTAATCTACAATGCATATACAGCGTACATTTATCTCTACAATACCTGATTATAATATTTCAACATATTATGACTAAATCTACCATGCAATAACTTCAACTATTTCTCATTCTGTGAGATAACAATTAACCCTTAGCACTCCAATGACTCCTCTGAGGAGACACTAAACATTGTCAGACTGTTATTCAAGACAATTGTTAAATTACTATATTTTTATTTAAGAAATTAGTAAAAATTGAAGTGTTGTGATTAATAGTAACAAATTTGATATGCCCGAAAGGAAATGAACCGCGTATAATGGAATTCTTCCGGTACCAAAAACTACCTCGAAGTTACGAATTCAAATTGCTTGGAGTGCAAAGGGTTAATACAGAACTTTGACCTACGACTAAATCTGCCATATTTCATCTTAAAATATTCGTTATTCTGTAAGAGAACAATTAACTTGAACTTGGATCCTGCAATTGTTGTCTCACAAAATAATTATGATCTATACTGCAAAGGTGTTCACTATATCGTAATTTGAAAAATTGAAAGAATTAATTACACCTCGAAATTCTTGAATTCGAACGTATATACTTGGGTATAATATTAAATACTTTAGAAGAATATCTGCTTTAATATTTGTATCTGAACAATCATTAACTATTTCTACAGAACTTGTGATAATCATTATTTCGGCGTGAGCAAAGTACGAAATATTTTGAATCAACTCAATTGAAAAATGCCTTCTTCAAAAACCTTAACAGTTTAATGGCCGCTCACACTACATGTGTGTGATAGCCGGAATAACTGTTACTGTTACGTGTAGGTGATTGCTTTAATAATTATCACATAAAGGAAAAATATTAAATTTGTTGTTAAATTGTTATTGTTTTTTTGCTTTATGTGTATGTTCACACATGTTGTATTATTTCGTGAGTTTAATAAAGTTTTTTTAAATTAATTTTTCACAAATATTGCCGGTCTCTGATAACGTTTGACTGTGTAAACGTGCGGACATTGAAGTGTTAATGTTGCACTTCGTTGGATTTGCCTCAATAACCGCTATTAGAAAACAGGTATCAAAACGCAATATTCTATTTAAGAAACCAAAGTTGATCTTCACATCTATCTAGAGAATCCATCTAGGAAGAAAGGATCAACGCCATATTACAGCTCCCGTTGTCCCATGTATCTTTTATTGCGAAAACTTTTCTGCTACTATCATACTATCGGAGTTATTGTAGCTGGCAATAGTTACTGCCTCACCCTGTACAATGATTTCGCGACTCGGGTTAAGGTTAAATAATAATAAATGGCAGCAGGATCATCTCCACACGAAAAATTACTTTCGGAACAATTAAATGGTAAAATCAAATTCTGCCGCACTCTCTGCAACAGTGAAAAGAATATTGCTAGTTAACCTTCGCGGAACAGCTTGCCTCGTTCCCTATTTGTGGACTATACTTCCGTAGTTTGTCGGGCAACTGTGCGCTCGCTTTAAAAGTATATTAGCACCGGATCGATGGACGTCTACAATAAAAGTTACTTTACACGTTCCGTCGTTCGTTCTGAATGAGAAATCATTTCTTTGTCTGTCTGCGTCGCTTGAGTCGAGAAGTTTCCAGCAGGCAATCTTCCTTGATAAAACGACGCGATTGAGCATTCTGCCTCGAATCCGGCCCGATAAAACGTTAATCACTGGCGACCGACGAATCGAGCTCGCCATTCAACGCAAAGATTCCTTTTTATCGATTAGCATTCGAGTATTTATAACACGGGACGTCGATGTGAAATCGCGAACAGTGACCAGAGTCGCAAGCAGCATTGTTTGGATGCTGTTTTCCCCAGCAAAAACGATATTATCGATCCGATTAGAAATTTAACTGAAAGCATCAAATCTATACTTTCAGACGCCTTTTCAAGATTTTCGCTATATTGTCTTTTTACTGAGTAATAACGATATAAATAACCTTGAGGCCTTTCTCCAAAAATTTGTTTTGCTTTGTTTGAATTACATGCAACATATGAACCCATAATTATGAAAGTGGTATAAGTCAAAATTAAAAAAAAAAGAGTTTATCAGTTATTTCACACCACATTCTTTTAAACTTAGTTAATTCAATATAATTTTTGAGAAATTTAAAAAAATGAACCATTAGATAGTGGTTGTAATTTCAACATTATATACATTATATATTTAATATTATATATACAATATATATATATACATTATATATTTAATATTATATATACAATATATATATATACATTATATATTTAATATTATATAATATTATATATTAATATACAAACATTATATAACATCATAATTATGAAAGTGGTCTAAGTAAAAGATTTAAAGTAATTATATAAACATAACCATAAAATGGCACGTGGCCCTCTTTGGCGCGTTTTTTAACTACACAATAAGTCGACAAATGACAATAAAAATACACGATCGCTTACAGTAATGCTTGTCCAGGCCAAAATCGTAACATTAAAGTAGTATTTACATGCATGAAAATTGCTCAGTCATCAAATAATAATATTGAAACGATAGCCCACAAATTTTTGGTATCTGGTCATTCCTTTCTACCGAATGACCGTGATTTTCGGTGAATAGAAATGAAAATAAAAAAAGCAAATTACTTATACAACCCTCAACATTATTATGTTTTAAGTCAATTCAAACTTTAAAAACAACATTTTCGTATGAAATTCATACAAAATTTCATATTCATAATAAGTTTCCATTAATCAAGACTAATAAAAATATTTTTTAATTTATTCAAATGCAATTGATTAAATATCTCGAAACAAGAAATATGATTTAGACCACTTTCATAATTATGGGCACATATGAAGTTTTTTTTATAGAGATTCCGTACTAGAATCAAACCTAAACGAAAGAGGCAATATTATTCGGTAGTCGTTGGGTTTTCTACGATTTCTTTCGCTGAGTTGTTCAACTTAGAAGATGAGATAGACTTTTGAAAACTCGTAGGAAAAGGAAATTAATATCAACGAATTTTTTGACTTGTTTAACTTGATGTATTTTGACGAGAGTCCGTCGCGATACCATAATTTTAAAATTATTTTAACACTTGGCACTCCAATGGCTCCTCTGAAGCGACATTAAAAACTGGCGGAATATTATTCACAACAATTTTTACATTACAATGTTTGTATTTAATTCATTTTGATTAATAGTAACAAATTTGATATGCATGGATGGAAATGAACCACGTACAATGGAATTATTCTATGACAAAAAAATGTCTCGAGTTAGGAATTAAAATTGCTTGGAGTGCAAAGGGTTAAAGAGGAATATCTGCTAATTTGATGGGGTACTCCACGATCACATTGCGATAAAATGAATCTAGTTACGATACTTCTTTTTTGAGCTCATGTTTTCAGCGATATTGTTTATTGTTGTTTTTAATAACGTTCTGTTGGCACATATTTATCTGCAAATTTTAGCCTGCACTGTATGCAGCGTTGTTTCAATAATGATTTGTCTGAATATATGTATTTGCAATTTAATTTAAAAAGATCGATCGAACGAAAATTTAAATTCGGAATTTTTGTATACCAGTATTAATAATACTATATGATTTTTCAAATATTGATAACAGTCATTTCATCTGCGCCATCTTCCGCACACATGAAACCTCTTTTAAATAAATAAATATTCACGTATTTTCACATCAGGCGTTTAAAATGCATATTCTTCGATACATGCAGTGAACATGACTAAACTTAACGTTTCTGGAAAACTGATGATGATGGTAATCCGCATTCTTAATAATATAGAAGATTGAGGATAATAAAATTTATTCGAATTTATTAACTTATTGCAAGATATTGATCTCAAGCATGCTTCAATATATACATAATCAAAAGGAGTTCGATTCAATTCGAGTTCGATAATAAATTTATTAGTTATTTGAAACTCAATAAATTCTAAAAAATATATATGTAGAAAAAGAGGTAATTAGAAGTTCGTTGGTAATTTTGCATTATGCAAAAAAGCTAAAGGTATAAAAGTAATAACATATTAAGTTCTACACATTTTTAGTGAAGGTACAGATCAGTCTACAAAAAGAATTGTTTGATGCATACACATAAAAAAGGATAGTCAAAACAAAGTAAATTATTAATTAATACAATTTTTTTAAAGTTGAACTCTTCAATGAAATTGATATAATTTATATCACTGAAACCAGTCATTATGCATCATGTAACAGCTTGACAAACAATGAACGTATTTTCTTGCTATAACCATGGCCTATAACTATATTCATATCTTTGAAATTATTATTTCCCTTAGCCCCAAGAAATAAAAACTATTTAGTTAATTTTTTAATTTTACTTCGAGAGCTTTTTCGTTTTCTTAATTTTCTTTTTACTAATCTTCAATAATTGAAAAGTTTTGGAAATATCCGTTTCGAACTGTTATATCTCGGTTCTACCTGAAACTGTTGTGAATAACCGAAAAAGTTTCATAACCGTCGTAAAATATAACAATTCTGTAACTGTTAATTTTTGGTTCTACAACTGTCATTTTTTTATTCCATTACTGTTTTCATTCATCATTCGCTTGATTATAAACAGGATACAGTTGAATCATTTACATGCCAAATCTAAACTAAATCGAAACTAAACTACTTTCGATGTTTCGCATTTCTCTGCCTTAACACTTGATTAATACCATATTTTCCATTTAAAAATAATTTTGTTATTAATCATGCCTAATAGCATTGACCGATGAAAAATGGAAAATTTTTTTAAGAAAATACACCATTACATCAAATTTCTTATATTTATTTTGTAAAGGTAATAGATTAAGCATGTAAGCGGTCTACTTTTCGGTTTGATGTGAATGATTTTTAGCGAACTTTAAAATTGATTAGATACTTGAGTTGTCTGAAGGGGTTAAACATGTCATAATGTGTAGCCAGCATAACTAGCGTCGTTTGGATGCTGTCTTTTGAGCGATATATCAAACGCGGATTAACAAGGTGCTGCTTCTTCTGTTGTCTTTGAAGAGCACTGGCACATCAATCTTTATTGACAGTTAATAAACATCGCGAAGATGGTGGTTCTAAAAGATTGATCGCGGAAACGAAGTTCTCATAACGCGATTGGCATCTTCTATCGAGTTTATTCGGTAGAACGAGCATCTGCTTAAGCTTTGCCCATTGGCAGCTATTTCAAAGTTCTTTGGAATTCAAAAGATACATATCATAACTAACAATGAATGAACGTAATTGTTTAAATTTATACGCAGAACAATTTTTAACACTTCAATTTCTAACTTTAAATGAGCATTTTTGCAATTTACTAAATGATGTGTGAAAAGGATTTTGAAAAAGTTGCAATTGGTATGAATTACGTGACAAATAAAATAAAACTTTTACAATATTTTTTATTTGAGCTATGCACTAAAAATTTGAAAAATGCATCTTGTAAATCTATTATAGTTATATACATGCAGAGAAATTCATTGAAATTGAGAAATAACCGGTATTGTAATTAATCAGCAAACCATGGTTTAGAAAGATGACTTTGAAACCATATTACAAGGTCACTGGAAACTTAGATATTGCCTCTATTATAAATAACTAGGAAAACATGTTTTAGAAAGATGTCCTTAAAAACATATTTAAATTCCGTTGAAATTGGAGAGATTGCCACTATTGCAAATAATTAGTAAATTGAACGTAATTGTTTAAATTTATACGCAGAACAATTTTTAACACTTCAATTTCTAACTTTAAATGAGCATTTTTGCAATTTTGTGAACTGATTACAAATCAGTAATTCTTTTTTATTTTCATATACAATTTTCGACAAAACTATCAGGTTCTAGAATGTGCTCGTGTGTAAAGTATTTATAGAATGTTATTTACTTATTATTTAGTTATAACATTATTAATAAATATATATGAATAAACTCTCGATCAAAAGATACAAATCGTGAGCTCATTTTCAAAAATGTATATCCAATGTATACAATTGTTTCCAATTGTGTATTATTCTCTTTATATAGTTAATGAAATATGTATTATACTTCATTTTACTATAAGCTTCAGGTTTTTAAAATATTTAAACGATTTAAAGTATTAATATATGAGACTGGCGATATTTAAAAAAGATGTAGGTGAACAGAAACAATTTATTTACCAATTTTTCTGTCATTTGTCACATTCAATTTTTCGAGATTCGAATAGCTATCAATTTGTCTTCAATATAATTGGACTTCAACCTAACGAATGAACGTTTCGTGCAAAGCTTCGACTCTGTAATTTCATTAGGACGCTGTAACAATGATGAAAAAGAGCGTCACATATTACAGTTACTGCAATATTTGCAACAATATCCTTTTCAAATTTTCGGTTAAAAATACTAACTGAAATCAATTGTGTTTTTCAAATTTGGTATTTCTAACATTTCAACTAATAAGTAGGGAAAATGATTACGCGTGCATTTTGAAAACTGCTTTATGATAAATTGTTTTTGGAAAATTTATACACGCGTATATATTTAAATATCAAAAGTAAACCAGGAACAAACAGTTACATTTCTTTTTATAATTAATCTCACGGTTGAGAGATATAAATGGTTGAAATTTGGTTTAAACATTGTTTGCTTAATAAGCAAACGTACATCTATGGTATAATTTTGTTCAAGTGTATTATTTATACAATTATCCATCTATATCGTGGAATACAATAATATTTCAATTCCAACTGCATACGTAATTTGTAATCAACAAAATTTACACTTTATTAAATTCTAATTTCTCTGAGTTTATTTATAAGAAAAATTTATAAATTTTTGTAAAAAAGGGATTTACATAAATCCCTGCTGTTAATAATTTACTAAATAGTTTATAGTTATAGTTATAGTTTTAGTGCAGATAAAATTACATATACTTTTATTTCCCTAACTTAAAATTTATAGTCATATGTGTATATGCCCACGTTCAATAATATAAAAATAAATAATTTATATAAACATTCTAAGTTAATAATTCACCAGAATCCGGAGCGTCATACAAATATTCATTGTTATAGTATTTAGAAAATTCAAGTTGTGAAAATTTAATGTTTTTCCCCTGATGATGTGTGTAAATAAAAAATAAATAAAAATGGTGCTATCATTCATTGAAGTTTTTATTTAATATTTAAAAATTCTTATATTTTTTGTCAATTTTTGTATTATTTTATTCCGTTACTTTTTACTTTCATTTTCTATCCCTCATTTTCGTTAACATTTTATTAATTTTAGTGTGGAAACGAATTGTTTAAATTGTTAACTACAGTAGGAAATAAACAAAAATTGGGTGTGGAACTGTATAAAAATGTTGAATCAATTACTGTATTACTGTGTATAAAGATTCATTGCTGCGCGGACAAAGTTTCAGTGGCAACGTATAGATGGCGTTTAATATACCTGCATGTTCTACTTTGACTGATCAATATTCGGGCTATATCACTTACCAAGTGTGCATACAGAAATCTGTAATTCAATTCTTCGTTCACTATCGCTTTATTGGCACGACATTTATGAAGTGTATTCAAATTTATCAAGAATATTATTGTTTTTCGTTTCCCATAATTTTTCGTAACTTTCTAAACATTTTGTACACGTTATGTTAACTATTCGCTAGTGACGCAATTAAATTTTGTGGATAAGTATATTTAGCTCGAAGAGGAATTTTTAAAACTTGGTTAATTCATTTTTGTACAAACATTTTAAAAATTAACACGCACACATATCTTTCATTTAAGATTATAATTATTTTTCTCTCGTTATGAATTTAATAAGACTATATTTAAAATAAATGGGTACAGAATTTTTATAACTTTAATCAGTAATTTGTCGAGATTATTGTGTAGGTTACTTACTAGATTTACCTTACTATTTTAAAAATAATATCAAGAAACAAGATTCAAAATATGCAATATAATTAATGATTAAAATTCATATATTTGATTAACAATTGTTATTAACGAATAATTTCTTAATATAACCTATGCATACTTGTAAATATCTAAAATAAATTGTAGTAAGAATTACTAAAATTTCATAACATGAGTATTTATAATTCATACATTAGTATTTTGTTTTTAACTTCGGATAAAAAAATGTGTTAAGGAAAATATCATTTAAACAATGAAACAAAGCCACCTACACAGGTATAATATTTTTGAATATTCAAGTTAAAAAACCAAAGATTTTCGACATTTTATTAACAGTAATGTATTTCTCATTTAATATGTTAAGGAGAATCAATTTTTACTCCCATTTAATTTAAAGTTCGCGCCCATAATGAGAGCGCCATGTTGAAAACATTTATAAATCGAGTACATGATGTTTATATCGATTTATACTTTTGCTATTCTTCATTTCGTAACCATTAATAAAGGACGTGTTAAATTCACGCTCCAGATTCAGATTTATTCATTAGCCTCTCGAGCTGCTCCGTTTCTATATAATAAAACTAGATTTTCGCCCATTTTTATAAGAAAATATAAATGAAACGAATATTGAAACTTAGAAGTAAATATAAAAGAATGATATTTCATATATGTTCACTATAAAAGCTAAATATATCGAAAAGTGTTACATTCGAGTATGTTTAAACTGTTTTCCTGGATTAGTTAAGAGCAATAAAAATTGTTATTGCAATTGTCATAATAAAAGTTACAGTCGTCTTTTGTATTTTCAAAATATGCTAAAAAATAGGCTACATGAAAAATACCTTCAGCTTCCAGAGTCTACCTAATGTTTAAATAACAGTGTTAATTAATAGTTATAAAACGTGCAAAATCTATAATTTGTTATGTACAAAATATAAATATTTCTTAATATACGTAATAAGCGAGTTCCAACGAATAAAATCTGTTTCATATACACTCAACCCTTTTTACAGGGTTCTTTGTAAACGATTTTGAGTTAACACAGTGAAAGAAAAAAACCACCTGCTTTCTTTTTCTATAGTGTGTTTGCCTTAACACGCAGAAAGATAACAATCGTCTTTCTTTCTTTTATATTTATTATACTCTCTGACACGCTTTAAAAATGATCATTAATGCGACCAAATAAAACAATAAAAAGGAGGATAATTTACGAAAAGTTATTTAATATTTCACTTAACGCAGTAATAGGAAAAATAGGCTTATTTCAAATTAACTTTCACACTGAATGGAGCTTAAATTTGATCACGCAGTGAAGTGTATCAGTATACAATATTTTATTTAAATGGAAAATGATTCCCTAATACCCAAATAAAATGTGTGTAATTTTTACATTTTCCATAAAATATTTCAACGTATTTTCTTAAAACGGTTGATCATATTTTTAAACAGTCTTTCGAATGAAATATAGTTCTTTATTTCATCTTACGCGGTTTTTAATAACTTCGAGCGTATCTTCCAATTTACTATGGAGAACGTATTTTAGTGTACAGTTTTATACACGATTTCTTATAATGTATGGAACAAATGTATGGAAAAAGAGTGTACTATACCTTACTGCAAGACGAACAAACTATGACAAATAACAGTTCTCATCGATTCGTCTTGTATATTGAATGACATGTCATCATTATTACAAAGATGGCGGCATGGACCGTAATTCCGAGTTTCAGTTTCGATCATCATTCTTCCGAACGCCTGTTAAATGTTGCGGTGACTTGCTGCTCTTTCAGAAAAAAACCACCGTTGCCCTTTTTTTCTTTGAGCGTTATTACGTCTGTGAAGAGATTAATGGCCGTCAAGATTCTGAAAAGGTAAAAGGTACCGCATTTGTACACTCAACATCAAAACCAGTGACAGCGCAGCTGTGCGTGTCATAAAAGTCGCGCAGACATATCCCGATACACATAAAACGGAACAATTTCTCAATAAATAACAAGCTCACTCGATATTAATTTATATGCGCTCAATATAACATGCAATCACCCTATTTCAATGCATATCAACGACAATACATGGATACAATTAACTTCTTTTCTACAGGATAATTGGTATCTAGCGGTACAACTGAAAAGAAAGTGATTGTACATAAAAAATAAGTGAATAATGTAAAATAGAATTTTTTCATACGATTGTGAGGTTTTAATGAAAATCCACTTTGAAAATCTTTCAAGTTCGCGCATTTGGCATTTGCAAGTAGAATCGGTAGGCCATGAACGGACGCGTCAGACAATTCTTGTACAAAGAAATTTTCCTACTTTCAAAATCATAATTCAAAATATAATAATTAATAATCGAAATTCAATGAAATAATCATAATTTATTATTCAAAAGCATAATTGTTATTATTTCAGAATCGCCTCTTTTTGGGTTATACCAAATATTGGAACACCCTGTAGACATATAGAACAAAACTGTTTACGAAACTGTGAATTAATTTCTTAAGTGAATCGTTCAATTGTGACTTTTGTTCCTCGTAACGAGTATTAAACAATACAATAAAATAATTTGACCTTGAAAATTATGCTCAAGGTCAATTTTCTTATTAACGGATCTCCATAGAAACAATGCGGTGAAGTTCATCCACAATTGCTGCGACGAAACATTTCTTAACGCCCTGTGCACATTATCGGTTTTGTAGAACGCGAAGAATCCACGCGTGCCCCATCATTTTGCCACAGAGTGTATTCTTCTGCTCGTTCCTCGAAGCTGTTCGTCACGCTCGTAAAATATGGATACCCTTTTATTTCAGTAAACTAAAGCCATAAATTAAGTAACATTGGTACATTACCTCTTCAGAGGGATAGATTATGTTCATCGAGAAATATATGAGGGTCAGTGTCCCAGGTGATCTTCAGCCTCTGAATGATGCCACTAAACAACATCTGTAGGGAACGCCAAACAGGAGTAAATCTGATATTCCGAGGCAGAAACGGCATACGTTATATCTGATACTGACGGCGGTCACATATTCTCATGACTGGAGGAAAAATAGATTTCTTGAATCGATAAATAGCAGATAATAACTTTGGTAACCGAAATTTGGTAAATACATTCTTTTAAAAATGGTAATTGCATACAGAAATAGTTATTCCAAATATACAGGGTGTCCCAGGATTTAAAGATCAAACTTTGTCAGTATATTCTATGGCATTAAATAAAAAGAAATGTTATGTAAACATAGGTCATGTAGAGCTTTATTAAAAAGTTATAACAAAATTACGAAATTCAAAATGGGCTAGAATAGATCAATGCGTTTAATACTTGACATCGTTATTTCCAGAGTTAATTAATACTCCATTTCAAAATGTCTACCATTCTTGACAATACATGATTGACAGTATGGCATTAAATAAAAAGAAATGTTATGTAAACATAGGTCACGTAGAGCTTTATTAAAAAGTTATGACAAAATTACGAAATTCAAGCATGGGCTAGAATAGATCAATGTATTTACTACTTGACATCGTTATTTCCAGAGTTAATTAATACTCTATTTCAAAATGTCTACCATTCTTGACAATACATGATTGACAGCGATCAAAGTTCGAATTTCTATTCTGTTTCATTTCATTGAATGCATTATTAATCTTTTGTATTAACCCTCTATGGGCCCGTGTAACTTTCAGGTCACATTTTAATTTATCGACATTTTACCAAATAATTATAGCTTTTTTCATGAGCT
>CM052084.1:3248028-3261925 GCA_028453745.1 Agapostemon virescens
CGATTAACAAAGCCATCAAGGTGAAAATGTGCTTCATCGCTAAGGATAATTTTGCTCGAAAAATCAGCATCCATTTGTTGATGTTCAATAATCCATTCCACGAACTCTCTTCGCTGTTCATGGTCATTAGGCTTCAGTTATGGTGTTAATTGAATTTTGTAAGCATGGAGACGCAGATCTTTTGTGAGTATACGCTGCAAAGAGCTTCTTGAAATTTGCAATTCTTGTCCACGACGCCGAATTGATGTTCCTGGGTTTTCACCAACACTCTGACGCACTGCTTCGATATTGACATTTAAACGGCTTGTTTTTGGACGACCGGTGTGTTTAGCGTCTCCAACTGATCCAGTCTCCCTGAATTTTTCAATTAATCTTTCACAGTTGACAAGGTTAAAACACCATTTTGACCATATTTTGTATAAAATTTTCGAACTGCGGCCGCCAAACTTTCATTATTTTTGTAATATTGTTCAATAATGAAATCACGTTGTTGTATCGTATAACGCTCCATTTTTACTAACCCTAAACTCTCAGCTGTCAAATTGTTCTTTTTTCAGGGTTGCCAACAATTTACTGCAAAAATGGCGGCAAATTCAAATCTTGCGTTAATTTTGGGACACCCTTTATTATAACAAAACGGAGCAGAGTCGGTTAATGGATATCAACGTGTGTGGACCTAACACAGACCCTCTTTTCTCCAAATAAAGATTGCAGTTGTATTAATAGTATTTTTGTGTATTACTGATACTGATACACATGTATCAGTGTGTCTTCCACCCCCTGATGAAGCTAGCTGCAATGCTTGCGAAACGTTGGGAAATATCTTCCTTTAAGACACGGCTTACAACCGAAAGCCTAACAATAATAATTGTATGATGCCGGGCTGTGGAAGCCTCAAATCTCTGAATAGTATTTTTGATAATGCCACGATCGCGCAGCCGCCTACGTAAGAATATTTTACGACCTTAAAATACATTTAATGTTCGTAGGAGTTCAAAGGTTGAGACCCTCTTGCAATATTAGAATCGTACAAAAGTTCGAGGTTCAAGTTTTTCTGAGTCCTCGAAGATTTGGCGTATTTGGACTGCTGTTATGGAAGACTATATGCACATAATAGATTGTACAATATGTATAAAGAGAATTCCGAAAGCGTACACACATTAAATACCTGATTGTCGAATAATTTCCTACATTTAAATTGTAACAATTTCGTACATAATGATTGTGCGACAATAAATCTGAATTCACTTTGAAGGTAAAAGCATTTAGCTTCGGAAAACCTCGTTGATTTCATTCGAAGATTGTTTTCACGATGTGGCGGGCGAGAAACTAATAACGTTATTTTTTTCTCGACACTGCTGTCTAATCAAACGTCTGTGAAAATGTTGAAACATTTTTTTCGTGTCTGAAACTGCTACAGATTTAAACGTGGAAGCTGCCCATTTAGCACACCACTCTAACAGTTTCCAAAGTCATTTATCCAGCTGTGAATGTGAGGCGTACCACCAACTTCACACTAGTACAACTTACACCATAAGGGGAGCTTTACACGACCGAACTTCTTCTTCATTTTTCTTCCATAAACCAGTGACAAAAATATCGTACGTGAATTTTTAAGGCGTTGTTATAGAAAGGAGGCTTCAATCTTTAAATTTCTAACAGTTCCATTGACGGGAGAAATTATTGGAAGTTTTTGTAAGCTTCGCAGCTCGTTTAAAGGAAATGTCTTTCAAGTGTTGTTCTGTTCCGATTGCCGCTGGTACAAGACAAGTAACTTTGGAAATAGTTCAGAGTTCGGTGCACGTTCGCGATGTTCTGCTTGTATATACTTGAAGTTCAAGTTGTTCTGAGTTGTAGAAGATTCTGCGTGTTGTGGCTGTTCTGAATATTGAGAAGATTCTAAACGTTATGAGTGTACCATGTGTCTTGACCAGTCTAAAGTTCTGAATGTTGTATCCCCTACCAAAATTCGAAGAAAGAATCGTTCCCTTGATAAGTGTAAAAGGAGCTCGAATTACCATTTTGGGGCGTAATATAAAAATTATACAATGCCAACTGATTTTGTGATTTCATTTCTCCACATAAGCTTTGAAGGACGCCGCACAAAAATCCATTGGCCAAAGATTTTTTCCCCGAAACTGGTGTTGCCTGCTCGTTGCTTGTAGGTTTGCGATGCGTCAATTATCATTAAGCGGAGTACGTCGATCTGTTTCCCATTTCTAAACAGAATACTTAAATTCCGGCCATACTCAAGTTCTTAACGAATTCTTACGCAAGAATTCCAATATATACAGTCAGTGTGAAAAGTATTCGTACAGCGGCCAATTTCAAGTAGAACTGTGTGCGTAAACTTCAATTACTACAAATGATTAAAATATAAAAAATATGTTGTATTTTTATAGTTTATTTTTCATTATTCATAACTGCACGAATACTTTCTGTGCATCTATTTCTTACGTTTATCTATGTTGGATATATATTTTTGTTAATCTTGAAGAAAATACTTGAATACAAATACTCAAGGATATTTATTAATCATTTTTTTTGCTTAAAACTTATAACTGAAGTTTACACACACAGTTTTATTTAAAATTGGTCGCTGTACGAATACTTTCCACACCGACTGTATATCTTAAAAATGACAGTGTTCCACTCGATCGTATCATAGACCTAGACACGATGTCTAAACAATTCTAGACAAAATGAGTCTTCAGTTTCTCACCTGTACATATAGAATAATCAAGATATATTTTAACACAACTTTAAAAATGAACAAAAATGATGAAGGAGCTATCGTTATACTTTGGATTGTATGTCAACGCTAGTCCAATGTCGTTCAGGCGTTGTGTTCTTAGATGGACCACGACCTTTGGTGCGAAACCATTCTAGAGCAGTAAGCAACAGAGTAGTAAAGTGAACGGAGAAAATACTACGAAGCGGTTCTGTATTTCTGTATTTTTCTTTCTTACTTTCTGGTTCAGAAATGTCAGTATTTGTCGTTCATCGCTTGCCACCCATGATATGGTTTCACGTTACTCAAGGTACTTACATTGTTGGTTTTCACCGACCAAAAGTAAAAATGCTTCTCGTGTTATTTATAGAAACAAGCAATTTTAGACGAACAGTATGTCATTACACAAAATCATGTTTTGAAATCATGAAAATCATGTTTTATTCAATGTATTGTGTCGTGTCAATGCTCAACTGCTGTCAGTAATTTGCTGAGGTATACTCCTTAAATATAGTTAATAAAACGAATGAAAAGCATAATCTGGTTTTGGGATTACTGTGTAACTTTAGTAAATGGTTTGAAGAACACATGTATATAAATTTAAGACAAGGGTTGACAATGGATTACTTTTAACTATGACAAAAATAATTATAATGTTCACTTTTTATTATTCTTTTATATTCCTGGCAATAAGTAGTGATTTATACAAAGCTTGTGGTTATTGGTTCAGTTTTGCTCTTTACTGTATGTAAAGGGTGAATCGCTTAATATTTACACTTGGAATATCTCTTTTATTTTTAAATTTACGTCACATATTCTCGTGGATGTAGCTGAACTGTCCAACAGAACCATAAAAGTAGTTGTTTTTATACTACTTCATTCGAGATATGAAGAATACTTTCATTTTTAACATCTTGCCACACCATTTTCTTTGTAATTAAAGTTATTATAACATCTTCACCACTAAAAATGTTACAGAAGAGAAAAAACAATTTATATCTTTTATAATGCTAGATCTACTTCAATGCTTAAATATTGATTACAAATTAACAACATTTGATTTTGTTTAAAAAGAAAGGCATAATACTTATATTTCTTAGATTTTATTTAAAATCTTCAACACGAGTCTGCCTCGTCAGAATATGGCAAGGGGTTAAACACGTGCGACGGTAACCTCTTTCTTTAAGAATTCAGTGACTTCAATGATTTACTATTCACGGTCACAGACAGGAAAAACATGTTTCGCATGTTGGAATGGGCTCCAGGACTGCAAGTCAGCCCTGATAAAACCTAGGTTCCCTACCCTTTCCGGAATTTCTCCCTTTGCTAGACGCGGATGGACCAACGAAAAACTATGTTGTTAAAAAGGGCCCTATGATTCGCTGGGGAGACAAATTCCAATTAAATTAAATACTGTAATTCTTATAAGACAATATAAACTAGCCAATTGTGATGCTCGGTAGATTTAGTATTAACCCTCTATGGGGGAGTATAACTGTCAAGTCGCATATTAATATATCGACATTTTACCAAATGATTTTAATTTTCTATAAGATTAACGTTGAAGATGCATAACGTTCTGGAAGGCTAGTTGAAGCTGATGAAGACACAAAAAAGGCATTAATTGGTGCAAACCGACGAATAACAACTCGTGACGTAACTAAGAGATTAAATTTATCGAATTCGACTGTTCATGATCATTTGAAACGCCTAGGTTTAATCTCAATGTTCGTTATATAGGTTTCTCAAAACGAAATTACTTTCCGAATAACCTATATCATTCCCTTTATTCTTATAACTCAGTATCGCTTTGTGACAAATATAATTCGGGCGAACATAATCGATGAAAATAATTAAACAATAGCACTAATATGTCGACAGACACCCAGCAGGGATTTATAAATGTACATGCTTCTGTATAAATTATATAATGTCTTTGAGGTAACAAATAACAATATTGATAACGACTGGCAGCACCGTCAACCTGAAATATCAAAATAAATGGCTTGCAACTTGTCTGCAGATAGAGACCAACGGAACCAATCTTATGCAATTTTACATTATTTATTCTTTTTTCTATTTTATTATATTCCATCTATTAACCTCTTGGGCACGGCTGAGTATTGCGCGGGACTATTTTTCTGAACGACAGAGTACATTGGAATAAAGTTTTTGGTAACTGAATTATAATTTTTTTTTTTTAAGATATAATGTATATACTGTAACTTTAACAATTTTAGGATAAAGTTTTTGGTAACTGAATTATAAATTTTTTTAAATGTATAGTGCATATACATTAATTTTAATAATGTTTGTATGAACTTTTATAATTTATCTTAAAGATATGATGCATATATTTTAACTTTAATAGTTTTTTTAATGAAATTTTATAATTTTTCTTAAATATCTGATGCATATACTTTATCCTTAACAATTTTAAAATAAAGATTTTGATAACGAAATTAGAATTTTTCTTAAATATGTGATGTATATACTTCAACATTAATAATTTTTTAATGAAATTGTATAATTTTTCTTCAACATATGATGCATATATTTTAACTGTAATAATTTACTTAAAGAATTAATAATACAATTGAGTGTGCTGAAGCCACTATAGTGGCGCGGCGTGCATAAGAGGTTAAACAAAATAAGGCGTACATAATAGCTTTGGGTTTGCACATCAATAACAACTTGTTTGTTTGGAATTGCAATAATCATTTTGTTACTATTTGTATATGGTACAGTTTTGTGACTTTTAGGATGATGCTTGTACTTTCTTCTATTTTCAGAGTTATATATCATACATTCAAAATATGGATACATAATCACATAAAAGTAATAGAGGAATTAGAATTAGAAGCATTAGCGGTAACACATCTGAAGATTCTTTATTAAATTCTGAGTCCGATGAATATCGTCCAGTAGTATTTACCAGACGACGCATAAATATTACTGACAGTGACGATGAACTTAGTAACGAATCATCATGTGATAAGAAAAATTCAGAGCCCCAAAAAAAAATTGTTTAGCAATCAGTATCCCGGACGAATAATAGTTGCCATCGTCCTTGGAAAAGGAGATTATCCTGAAGACCTCGTAGGACTCTACTCTCCTGTGACTCATTTTCAAAAACTATTTCACAATGAAATTAGAAGTGATATAGTTGAATATACCAATGCGTGTGCACTGCAGTGTGATCCAACAAAGGGGTTCCAAAAATAAAATACTCCAAGTACAACGTACATCTATATTTAACGCCAAGTGCAAACTGTTTCATAGAATTTCACGCTTGAACTTTCATGCACTGAAGTGCAAACATCGTAAGCCGTCGTTACTGCAAAGTTGCAAAGTTGCAAGTTATAATAAAATTGTTTAAACTGGTAAATTCCTTTTAATCTGCATATATAGGTCTATAATTGTTGATTTTTCCTTGCCTCCTTTTTTTATATTTAAGAAAAGAATTCCGCCCATAGAGGGTTAAAGTTACGAGGCTATTTCTAACACAGTCTAATACCACCTGATCTCGCATCAGGATAAATCACCCAATATAAGAAACTAAAACAGGTTTTCCCAACACATGCGGCTCCCTGATTTCCCATCAGCTTCGCATACGTGTCTACTTTCCTAGTGACTCCCCGATTTCGCATCATCCATTTCGGGTTCGCTCGTATACTCACTGACAAATCGACTACCATTTTTTCCACAAATATACCTCGCTGGCCACACGCGCTGCCCGCAACAACTCACATGCCAAATACAATTACAGCGTGTCACAAAAGTTGTACAGTAATGTCTCGAAACAAATGTGCACGATATTTGTGAAAAATTTATCCCTACTGTCGCGGGATGCATCCCTTGGGAAGCTCAGAAACTCGGTTGTCGAAACGAGACAGTAATTACCCTGCGCCACGCATTTAAATCGATCCGAGATACTAAATTGAAAAATGTTTGTAACTTGCAATAGCAAATAACCAAAGTAAAAAAAGTTTTATCACTGAATTATTATTGTTTATATTATATATTAACTTTTGCGTTGTACAACAGGGTGTCTGAAAATTATATGTCATGGCCACCATAGTGTGATACTACACATACGATTTGGTGGATGTTGATATCAAAAACTCCCTCAAAATTGACTTTCACCTAGAAAATTAATGTAAAAGAAGAACAAAATTTTTTTGTTTAATCGTGTTCTACTGGTCATAAGAGCTAACTTTGTGGAAGGAACTATTACATCCTAGTAGTATACATTTGTCTTAATTAGATATATCATTATTATCATTTATATCATTGTCATTATCTATATATAATTTTTCTATATTTTTTGCTAGGTTTATGGAAAAAATTATTCTATTCTGTATGGACACAGACTATTCAATTCTTTTGCCTCTTATTCTTTAGTGTAAGTGTTAAATATACTTTGTTCTCAAAGATGAATCGATGTAGCAGTCAACTTAGAGTAAGATTTACGTTGTATTAATAAATGTACGAATACTTTTTTGACTGTAAAATTTTAATATTTGTTCCACTATTCTTTCAAAAGTCAATACCAGAAATAGTTGTGGTACACATTATTTCTATACATGAAAAACTATTAATGAATAATGGCTTTGGTAATGTATCATTTGATTAAATAAAATTATTTTAAAAAATTTAAGTTTAGATACTTTTCTGCCTTCTGAATATTGAAACATTATTGTACATATAAAATTGAAGAAAAGCAGTATTCCTGTCATACGTGAGACTGTATGTAAGTCGATGGATAACTTTTTAATATAAAATTTTATAAGAAATTAAATTATTTCTTACATTTTTTAATTAGAAACACATAACGAGTAAATACATAATTATACAACTTATTATAACATACAAGTAATTCACGAAAGTGTATCAAACCATATCGTTTTTCAATACCTATTCTAATATCTATCTATCTTTCTATCTTATTTAACACTTTGACTGCTATGTCACTCACATGTGGGTGACAGAATTATTTGTCCATGTTTAAAAGTATATTTTTACATTAACATATTCGTTATATTCAATTTAGTTGATGTCTGGAGAATACAAGGTTGAAAGTAACCATTTGTCATACATTTTTAATTTTGACTTTGTTGCTTTATTAAATAAATTACTTTGCTTTTTTGGAATTTTTGACGTTGTCAGTTCGGCAGTTAAAGTGTTAACATCTTTCTTGAAAATGTAATGATACTTGTGCCTTTTGCAATTATACTATTTTTTAAACGGATATAAAATATATTCGAATATTACCAATAAACTACGATTAGTTTAAAAAATAATTTGTCTGTAATTTTATTCGGATTGTCTTATAAAAGACAAGGAAATCATAAGCTCGTAATTTTTGTTTATCATTTGGCCTTATCTGCCAGACAATAATTTGAACCAAGTTTTTTAATAATGTGCAGTAATAAAATCGTATTATTAAAGTTATATGTAATATCGGGAAGTTGGGAGTCAATATCTCGTAAATTCGTTGGTAACTAAAATAATAGACGAGCAGTGTGAAGTTAATTGGTTTAGAGACAAAAGTTTAAGTTCGTACTTTCCGGTAAATTGAATTTTCTGCCTTTTAAGAAGTGTGCTCGTGGTTGTAATTAAAAATACTGTTACGATGTCTTCCACATGTAATGCTGAAACCGGGCAGCCACTTACAGCGATTTGTAATTCGGTTTGAAGTTGTCGTTCTGGAACGCGCGATTCAATAACCACTTTAGAAGTTTTTCGCAAGTTGTGCGGCTATTATGCGGAAACTAGAAATAAACCAAAAAATTTCGACGTTTCAGAAACTTTGCATGCAAAGGACAGACAAAAATTCATACTGAAGACAACTCTTAATCTACCAATTTACTATGTAAATCACGTGCAGATATCAAATTGAAATAAATGCCTTAAATATTTTTTTAACCTTTTTATACGCATTTTGTTAGGATTTGAAAAATTGGATTATAAAGCGTTAAAACTTATGTTTCGTAAAATACTATTATATGTGTTAAATACTCTTTGAAACTAGAATAAATATCACTCGTTAAGTAATTAAATTACATTAAATAAAAAATTATTGTATATATTTTATAGTTTAACTTTCCTGAATTTTCTAATTAATAACTATATGCAACTTTCTAATTATAATAACACAAAAATTCGATATGAAAATCGATATAGATTATAATTATTAACCCTTTGCACTCGAGTGGCGACTCTGAGGCGCCAAGAAAAATTCGCACACTATTATTTAAAATAATTTAAACATCGCTATCTTTATATTTAAGAAATTGATAGAAATTGTCGTAAGGACGAATAACAGTAAAAAAATAGTATATACATAAGGTGAAATAATCATGTGGAATGAAAATATCCGAAGTTAGGAGAAATGATCTGGTTCTCTAGTTAAAACAGCTTCGAGTGCAAAGGGTTAATATGTTCTACATATTATAGTGTTCGTGTGTGCACGTTTGTAAATGTGGTCACAGACAATAGATAGGAGCTGTGTAAATGAATAAAATAATAAAAATATTAATATTTATCAGTTTACATCTTTGTTTCGCACTGGTAACTATCAAGATATTACACTAAACATGCACCTGCATTTAATATGTCGTTCTTTTTCTGCTCACTTGAATAATTAATATTACAACATCTCGTAAAGTAATAATTTTTTAATGTGAACATCTATGATATTAAAACGATTTTATCTAGAATAACAATAATCGATTAATATTACTATAAAATTCTTGATTCCAGTCGAAAGAAGTAACTTGGCTTTTTATCTTTAGACCACTCAATTTGCATAATGTGGGTGTTTCATTGTTAGTTGGAAAAGAATCCATTTGTCTTGGACGAAATAGTCCAAATTAATGGTAAAATGAATAAATAAATGTACAACAATAATCTTGAACATCGTCTTTTTCTGTAGAACGAACTTTTCGTTAAGATTTACAAAACGCAAGAAGATAAAAATATTAACTACTATGAAACATTCAATTTTTCGTTTTGATTTTATTAAATACGTTACCTCGATCTTATAATATTTTCATGCTTGCTTGTTAAATACTCAACGTGTCAACCACTTGTATTGCAGCAACGAGTCAGACTCGGAACGAAGATTTCAAACAGAATCCTCTAAATATGTATATTAATAATTTAAATAATCTCAAAATTAATTATATATTAATTTTAATATATTTTATACCGTATAAAGTTTATTACTATTACTCGTACGTATGTCTCTTCACTTTTTACCGATTTCTTAAATGCAAACATAGTGATGTAAAAATTGTTTTAAATAATAGTATGGCAAATTTTGTGTCGCTTCAGAGGAACCATTGGATATCTAAGAGTTAAAATTTTAAATAGACTTTACACATCAAATTTGTGACATAGATGGACAGTGTAGTAATTATAATAATTGTAATAATGTAATTATTATATAATATATTTATAACTATATTTTTTATTTATATGTAATATATTTATATTTGTATTACATATATATATATATATATATATATATATATATTATTATAAATAATGTTGTAATTGTAATAATTAATTCAGGAAAACGACTTTAACGTCCACGAGTTTTAAGTCCAAAATGTCGAATGACAGAATATATAAGGCGGGGCAATAGTTACGCTCACCTTGAATATTTCAGTTATTTGTAATAATATGGGGAAATGTTATAAACAAATCTTGCACGGTATAGAGGGGGCATATTGTGATACGAAAACTTTTCGTGTGGTTGGAGGCATAGAAGAGAATTCAAAGTCACCTAATTTTATGTATGGAATGTTATATTTTTATTGTCGCGATATGATGGCAGACGTTAAAAAATATAATGACCTATTATGAATATCATTTAAAGTCTATTGTATTATTAAAATAAAAATTTTTCATTATAGAAGGCGTGCAAAGTGATGGCCGCTTGCGTTAACCTCTTGCTATATTATGGCGAGTCAGGCTAGTATTGAAAATTTTAAACAAAGTCTAACAAATATAAATATTTTGTCTTCTTCTTTACACTAGATCAAATTTCACTCTTTTATTATCGATATTCGAGCATAAACTAAATATTGCTGTATAAGAAATCTAAATTTGCTTGTCCATTCTGTAACACTTTCGACAACGAAGACGTTATGATAACTGTAGCCACATAGAAAATGCTTTTGCAAAGGATTAATGCAAACTTGCAATCTTTGCATCGCTGCATCAACGTGCCTGCCTTATTGTCACCTTCTGAGCCTATTTTAGCACAAGTTGCAATCATATTTTGGTTATTTCATATTTTTTGGTGCAATGTGTATTTTTTGATAAACAATATTTGTCAAGGCTCCCCATAGAGAAAAATCTAATGGAGTTAAGTCTTGAGAACGAGTTGGTCCAGAAATTAATCCCCTATGTCCTATCCATCGATTTGGGTAAAGTTCGATAAGTGCATCCCTGATTCTGCGAGTCATTTTGCAATAAAATCACCAATATATGTTGTATAAAATATTCATAACGTTCGCCAGTAAAATTTCCATCTATAAAATTCAATCCTATTATTTAATCATCAACGATTTTGTACCCTATTAACTGACATTCATTTTTTTCTCTCTGGGAAGCATTGAAGAATGTTGTTTATCCAAAAGTACGCACTAAGAAAAATCTGAAACAACTGATAATTGCAAGCAAGTATTAACACTTTAATTGCCGAACGAACAACCTCAAAAATGCCACAAAGTCAAAGTGATTTATTTGATAAAGCAACGATTGAAAACTTAAAATGTACGAGACATAGTTATCCTTCAACCTTCTTGCATTATCCATATCTCAACCAAATTTAGTGCAATGAATATATTAACGTACAAATTTATTTTTAATCATGGACAAACAATTCCATCACCCATATATGGGTGACATGGCAGTCAAAGTGTTAAAATAAGTTCAGTGACACTAAAACGGACACATGATGCAGTGGTACTAAAATTGCAATTTTGCATTAAAGCAAATGGCCATCACTTCAAATATTTCCTTAATGTCAGAAAATTTATTTTATTTATGACTCATAATAGGTCATTGTATTCGTCTTAACTCCTACCATGACATCGTGATAAAAAAAGTATAGCATTCTATAAAAAAAAAAAATTAAGATGACCTTGAAATCTCCTCTGTGCTTCCACTCACACGAGAAGTGTTTATATGAAAGTATGCCCTGCTCTGTATCGTGCAAACATTGTTTATAATATTTTCCCAGATTATTATAAACAAAGGACATATCCAAGATGACTGTAGTTATTGATCCACCCTGTATACAGCCGGTCACGAAAATATTCGGACACTTTTTAGAACGCAATAACTTTTTTAAAATTGGACCAAGCAATTTGAATTTTCTGTTAGAAAATGGAAGACCGTCTACTAAACAATATGTGAAAATGTTTTCTGTAAAAACAATTAGTTGGACCGATAAATGAAATAAAAAAATGTGTTTTTAAACGTTTTTGTCTAAGCTTGTAGTCAAAATTTAAACGTTGTCTTTTGTACATCTTCGTAATTTACATACATATTGAGAAGATTTAAATTAGTTATCGTCCTTATGAGACACAGACGATTAAAGATAGTGAAAATCACAGTTTTTCGCAACTTTTGAACCATAACTGTAAGAAATTTGAAGATTTTTTGTACCTTCTATGTTTTTAGCTTGATGTACAAAAAGAACTGATTAAATTTTGCTTGAAAGCTCAGATAAAGAAGTTTATAAAGAATTATTTTTCTATTTCCTTTATTATTTCAAATGATTGAAATGTTATTTAAAATATTTTCGGATATTTTTGAATATTGTGAACCAAATATGGTAATTAGACACCACACTTTATGAACGAATAAAATGCAATACAGTAAAAACAAAAATTTAAGGATGTATCTATTTTCAATTAACGTCCTTATCAAATAAATAAATGTTTATATACGTATTTCTATTCTGCATACAAATCTACAGTCTAGCGATAACGCGATAGAAACGAAAATGCTTTCATTCTTTTTAAATGTATTTTCAAATAATTATAGATTTCAACGTTTTTAACACTAGAACTACGTAACCAGTCTAAATGACTGGTTAATAATTTTTACTTTCACAATTGCTGAAGTTGTAAAAATGTTTTCATCAGAAATTTTCGTACGTACTTATTTAACACTAAACATACCGAGAATTAAAATTGACTAGTGCATATTTGTTTCCAATTCTTGCGATTTTCATTGCAATATATAATCCAATAAAGGAATCTATTTGCTCGGTTCCTATGAAGGCAATTTTAAAACTTCAGTAATAATGAAATAGAGAATCTAAAATGGGTCACTTGATCCACTGTGGTAGATTTAGTGTTAATTGTGGAAACATAAATATAGAACTCTATTTTCACAATGTTTAATAAACGAACGATTTTTCTGTAACAGTAACAGAAAAACTGCAAAGAGCACTGATACCAGAAAAATTGTATATTTTGCATAATGTGATATAATGTAATTAGAATAAGGTTGAAAAATATTAGGAACGTTGCCTTTGACAAAAGCTTATTACTGAACTTATACAAACCTGATATCTGTAAAACTTTTATGAGAAATGTACCTTTCTTAGAATTTTTGAGATATGACCACTAAACCTATCGAGCAGTAAAATTAGCTATTGTCTTATAAAAGTGACAAGAATTGATTAACTTGCATTTTTGTGTAATTTTTATTACAATGTAGAGTAAACAAAACCATTGAATCGATTTCTGAGTTTCATAACCTTAGAATTTGTAAAATAGAAAATCTGAAAAAGGTTATTTGACCCTTTATGGTAGGTTTTGTGTTAAATTGTTTTAAACATGTCTGTCCAATCTGAAAATACCAAGAGCAACGATAATAATAATAAAACATAGCAACTATAATAGTATAAACGTGTTCATCTGATATCTTCAATATAGAATCAGCCATTTCAAAATTCTAAAATTTCACGAATGTCGATTTTACAGTAAAACATTTGGAAAAATTCATAATTACGAAGACTATCATATCGAATGTATATGATTTTTTCGTACTCTTTGATTAAATAGAGTTTAATATCCATTAAACCGTGCTACCACTATAACTACCCTTGATTCGGGTGTCGACTTGAAACTTCTTACA
>CM052084.1:3269695-3280098 GCA_028453745.1 Agapostemon virescens
CCTTTTATGCACAGAAAGTTTATTACTATAATTCGTACGTGCAACACATGAAATTTTAATTTTCACCTATTTTTTAAACGCAAATATAGTAATACAAATGCTGTTTCGTATAATAGTATGGCAATTTTTAGTGTCTCCTCAGAAGAGCCATTGGAGCGTTAAGGGTTAACCCTTTGCACTCTAAGCAATTTTAATTCATAACTCGAGACATTTTTCTGTCATCCAATAATTCCATTGCACTTGGTCGTTTCCTTTCGTGCATATCAAATTTGTTACTATTAATTGTACGAGCAACACTTCAATTTTTACTAGCTACAAACATTGCAATGTAAAAACTGTTTTGAATAATATTCTGCGAATTTTTAATGTCTCCTCAGAGGAGCCATTGGAGCGTTAAGGGTTAAATGTTACTGTTATCACCCTGTGCGTGTCTCTTCATTTTACAGAACTTGTGGAAAATTGTATTTTTAAAATCAAGGATAAACGTGTTCTACTCGTTACAAATAACTGGTAATTAAATAACAAATAACTAGAATCGAGAATTGATATATTCCTTTTTCCAAAAATGGTTGGTACCGAAGATGACGTTTTCAATGGCTTAGAAATAGGTGAAGTGAAGAATGAACGAGTGTTTCATTCTGTAGAATTCATTGCAATCAAAGACTAAAGTGTTCGATGCTGTAGAAATAGCTGCGATCGAGAATGAAAGTCCCCAGAAATAGATAGACACAAGGATACACTATACCTGTAAGTGTATCCCTAGAAATAGATAGACACAAGGATAAACGAGTTTCATTTCGTATATACAACTCTAGTAAAATCGAGGAGTAATGCCTTCAATTCTCCTATTATTAACATTAGAACTACCGAGTAATAAACGCGAGTGATGTATAGTCTGGTAATAATGACAAGATTGCATCTACTCAGACCTTGTCCCATTTTTATTACAATGTCTGCTTCAATGAAGAAATTCGTTCGAAGCTTTCCAATGAAGATACTTTTATAATTGTTGGAAAGTTGATTCTGGCCAAAAATTGGCAACTTTTGAATGGAATAATGGCCATGCTATAATGTATATTCTGGCCAAAAATTGGCAATTTTTTAATGGGATAATGTCCTCGCTAGAATGATTTATTTTAGCCAAATATTGGCAACTTTTGAAGGGAATAATGGCCTTGCTATAATGATATATTATGGTCAAACATTGGCAATTTTTGAAGGGAATATTGGCCTTGTTATAATGATATATTATGGCCAAACATTGGCAATTTTTGATGGGGAAAATGGCCTCGTTATAACGATTCATTATGACATAAGATTTGCTATTTTTTAAAGAGAATAATGACCTCGCAATAATGATTTATTATGACCAAAGATTGGCAATTTTTAAGGGCATTATGGTCTTGCTATAATGATTTATTCTGGCCAAAGTTTGGCAACTTTTGAATGGAATAATGTCCTTGCTATAATGATTTAATCTGGCCAAAAATTGGCAATTTTTGATGGGGAAAATGGCCTCCTTATAATAATTTATCATGGCCAAAGATTGTGAAAGGAACAATTACGAACCAGTCATTTCGACTGATCCGGTAGTTCTAATGTTAAAAAACAGTTGAAATTAAGAATGACCTTGTTCTTCTACTTAAAAATAAACAGGAACAAAAAAGGAATTAAAACCTCCTTACACTTCCTATCAAAGGACAAAAATCATTTTTAAATTTTCCCAAAAGGATCGTTAACAAAATGTTAATTTTTATACAAGTGCAAGTCACGTGTCAGTAAATATTGCAAAATGAAATTCGAAAAGGAAGTAACTAAAAAATTTTACGATTTATCTGTTATGGTTGCAAATAACCATTATGAATGGCTACATATTTTCAGATCATTAAGAACTATTATAAACAACCATATTGGCTGTTGGAAATTATTTTTCATGTTTTTCGTTAACTATTACGGATTACACCAATCTTGTTATGGTTAAGTTTTCGTTGAAGTCAGCGAATTTCGTTGTGGTTACTTTCAGTCGTCACATGTTTAAAAAATAATGTTATTAACCCTTTGCCCTCGAAGTTTCTTTTGACTCGAAAACCTGGGCATTTCTTTTGATCTAGGATATTTTCATTTTACATTATTTATTTCATGTTTTTACTATTACTCGACCTTTCGACAGTTGCATTTCTACGAATTTCTTTGATACAAGCATTAACGATGAAAAAGTTATTTTAAACAATGGTGTGGTCATCTTTACTGGTGTCTCAGAATCGTCAATCGAGCCCACAGGGTTAATAATCAATATTTACGCACGATGTAAATCGAATTATAAATTTTTAAAATTTTTAAATAAATTAATATCTAAAAAGAAAAACGTGCCAAAATAAAGATTTAGCATTTCACATTTAGCATAATTTGTTGTAACTTGGTAGTCAGTTCCTTCTACAAAGGTTACTGTTAGGAAAGCCAGTAGAGTAATCCAGAATAATCCGACGGTGCAATTTATTACCACATAATTCAAATAAACGATTATTTGTAAAACTAAATTTTTCATATACGTGTTGTATAATAAAATAAATAATTATTTCCGATTGTTTTTGTATTTCTCTCATTTACAAACATAAAAATTCTATAATTCATTTATTGTTGTGCGTAGATATTAATTGTAGGTAATATTATTTAAAGAAAAGACTGATGACAACCTTATAAAAAAACGAAACTCGTGTCATCGATTATCATTAACGGTAATCAAAAAGTAATTCTCATCAGCGATAAACAATGATTCATAATCAAAAATTAAATCCGTTATCAACAATGAAATACTAATTATCAAAAAATTGTTTGATCACTGATAGTAATCTTTTATATTCAAAATCGTAAAAATAATAATATTAACTGTTATGTCACACCTTTAGACGCATGGTATTAATAATTGTGGTCTCTATTTCCTAGAAACACCTACAAGCGAGGATGAAAATGAATCTATTCCCTAGAGATAATCATTAAGAACATGAATGATCGTACTCTACGCTATAGACGTAGAATCGAGAGGGAGCGTGTACTGTTTTCCAGAAATAGCTAAAATCGTCGACGTCCATGATCTATGTCCTAAAAATAACTACGATCAGTATCGAATCTAATGCATGTTACTGAATGTAGCTGAATCTGAATATACTTCATTGCCTAGAAATAACTATTGTACAATTGAGCCGTTCACTGCACAAATCGATTAACTTCATATTTTGAAAAATCTTAAATGTAAGCTTCTATTAAAAATAAATTTCTTTAATAATTAAGATTAGCACCATTAAATCACAACAATTTTTTTACCACTGAGAAATAAATAATTTATTTCAGAGGCTATTTTGATTAATTCCGTACTCTAATGTAAATCGTTGCAATAATGCAACTCAAATGCACTAGCAAGCGCCGAATAATAACGGTGAATTTTCTAGTGCCATCTTATCAGAATTGAAGTACAATAAATTAGTGAGTCACAGTCTAATTGTCGCAGAATCAAATACTTGTAAGGTCAAATTAATTATTATTAAGAAGAAAATTTAATTTGGTATATTTTAACTTCTATTGTGTACTTTACCAGTTTTACACGGCTACATATTTTTGAGCCTTTCCAACATTATTTCCAGATCGTATTTTGATTAAATTATTGTTAACAATTATTTCAATTTGTCAGTGGTGTTAAAAAAATAAAATTATACCGTTATAATCGAGATAAATGAAATAATAATAGATATTAATAGATAATTATAGTATTATAAGTATTAAATAATTAAATATTAATAAATAATTAATAGATAGAATAGAAGACTAATAATAATGTGAATGTGCAAAATAGTGAACCATCTCTTTCAGTTCTTCAATACGATTTATCATCAAAAAGTCTAACTCAAGAAAATAAATAACAATATATTATAACAGAACCATCAATATTCATTTTTATGAAAAATCTGTAATAAATATATCTAATAATTAACTTTTTCTGTGATAACCAACTTAAAAATTTAATGTAGTGGATTAGTTCCACCAGTCACGTAAAAATTGTAACATTACTGACGATAACTTTTTCGCTATTCTTTATTATTAATTTTATATACTGTTAGATGAAAGCTACATCTATATTTATGCATTCTACAATATTTATTTGAGTTTATATTATATAGGGAATTTTAAAAAACAATGCACAATATTTCATTATATTTCTCCATTGTTTTGTTTTATGGAGTTAATTGATTTGTGCAATGAACGGCACAATTATAACTATACGTGTACACTTTTTTAGAAATAGCTGAATTTATAAATAAACATGGTTTATTTCCTAGTAACAACTAAAATTGTAAATAGTCACGTTTTATCTTCTAGAAGTGTTTCATATTATTTAGAAACAAGTAGAAACACGAATAAACGTAAATTCTTGAAACATAGTAAACATCAAGCGTACATATGTACTTTCTCTAAGGGTTGCTAAAATCATGGCCAAAGTATTTTATTCTTCGGAAGTACCTAGAAACCAGAAGGTACATTTTCTTTTCCCCAGCATTTGCTATAATTAACATTAGAACAACCGAGCACTAAACGTACATCGTTTCTATTGCATTTTGAAAATAACGAGACCGAGCAAGCCGAGATATTGCAAATAAATTAAATTAGTGAATCGAATAAATCTGCGCAATAGTATTTTTATAATTGGAATAATGAAAAAATAAAGAATCTAAAATCCGACATTTTGACGAGTTCGGTAGTTCTATTGTTTCAGTTTCAACATTGTTAAAAGTTTTCTTTTCCCCGGAAATACTTAGAACCGAGGATGGAGGTATACTATATTCTCTAGAAATATCTACAAATTGAGGATTTTCGTAAAACACCGAATATCCTTTGTTTCGCAGTACAGAAATTCCGCTTTTCCCCATTTTTAGCTATCAAAACAGGGCATTTCCAGTACGCTCGAGGAAAGCGGCTAATAGGGTTCCTCCTTGCAATCTGCTTAGGGTCTGCAAGGAACCCTCCATCGATCCTCCAGGATTTAAGGAACTCAACGGCACGAAGAAGCGAAAATCATTCAGGCCATAGCATCGAGAATACAGGGTGTCCCGTTCGATTCGATTCTTTCGAATATCTTCGAAAATCATCGATGATGCAAGGCAAAATCTCAAACAACAGTTGAATAATTAATAATAATTGCACGATACGTAAATTACGTAGAAAAGTTAAATTTAAATTTTAAATTCAATTTTAATTTATTATAATTAATTTATAATTAATTTAATTTATTAATTTATATTTAATTTTAAATTTTTTAAAAGGAAATTAATCTAATTACTCGAATCAATGGTTTTGACAGAATTAATTTAGTATTTCTTTTATAATATTTGAGACTAAACCGATTAGTATATTAAAATGTTTACGGATTGAGAAAATACACATAATTTTCTCCGGTCTAGTTACGAGAAAAATGTTTGAATCGTTATACATGCATATGCTTCACAAAATAATTCAATTTCTGTTCGAAACATTTTTCAATATAATTAACAATTTTATAGACATTTGAGAATGAAGATTTAAATAGGACACCCTGTATAAGAACGATAGTTTTCGCATTCCCATTACGTCAGTTACGGAAAACTGTCGTTTTAAATGAACGTGCATGCCAGTAAACATTAGCTGAAAGGAAATCTCTATTATGTCACACTCGAATTGTCTTGAATACACCAAGAAACGTTTGTTACGATATTTATTACGATTACATAAAACTAGATAATCCCCTTTATCACATAATCTGCAACTACAGAAACCTCTGCAATTTTATTCGATTTGTATCAATAGTTGTACGGAGTTAAAATAAGTCGTATCGTTTAGTCCTTAACCTGTTAACTGGGTATGACGAAATATTTCGTCATACACAAACTACTACTGCAATGCCTATGACGACATTTTTCGTCATGGAAATTTGCCGTAATATTTGGAACATATTACATTTTATGTAGTTCTCATCTAAGTAAATCAATTATATGAGTTTACAATTCTATAAACAATAAGTATTAAAAAAAGAAAAAAGTCTCCATTGTGAAACGAGTCGAACAAAAGTTTATGCAACGGTTAACAGGTTAAAAATATTTTCTACTGAAAACATACGCAGATTATACTTAACACTAGAATTACCACACAGTCAAAATGACTAATTTTATTGATTAATTATTAACAACATGATTAAAAAAGTCCACATAAAATTCTTTTTAATCTTGAAAAATCAAAGTTTCGGTTAGGCAAATTTTTTATTTCATTATATTCTACTCGCCACAAAGGCAAGATTTGTAAAATAGACCTTGGATAGTAAATGTCTCGTGCTCTTGAAATACAATGTCCAAACCTCAATAGTCATTGTTATTTTATGCATTTATAATAAAAAGTGAGAATTTAAATGAGAATTATTAAGAACTAAAAAGAAAAGAATATAAATGAGTTTAAAAATACTGTTAAATATTTTTAACTCATTAGAATGATTGAGAAAAGAAATAAATGTGTATGTAAATCCTGCACTTTGCAATGAATGCCAACAATTTTCATTCTGCATAAATATCCGCGATCTGGTAATTAAACTTTATTTACAACGTGTTTATATGTAAAGTATTATAAACAGCGGACTGGTGGCGAAGCATCAGCAAAACACAGATTACCACGTGGTATTATAGGCAAACTGATTTTCACCGGTTAGATCAGCAATTTTTCGATCAAAAGTTTATATTGCAGCGCTCTCGTTTGCATGATGGAAACGGGCTGACCACGCAACCATTGGCGTAGAGAGGAAATGTTATCGCAGTGGTCCATGTTTTTCCACTAATTTTCCGCTAACTGTATAAAAATTGCAAAATTTCGTGTACACCGATTAAGATTAATTCGTTTCCATACTTTGAATTATCAATTTAATAAAAGAAAGAGGAAACTGTTTTAATTATGCAATATTATAAAATAAAAACATAGTAACAGAATCAAAGTAGAGTCTGCTGACACTGGAACTTCAAAAGCGTCTTCCTCGAAAATTCTATTGAATTTTGGCGCGACAATGGTTAGGACATGACCATTGCCATTCACAATAAAAATAAATGTAGTGACAAAACTTGTCATATATAAAAAGAAATAAATATATAACATAATTATATAACATATGACAATATATAATAAATATATAACATAAAAATAAATATATTGTATCTTTCATAATATACAAAACGAGAAAATTAGATACTAATTTAAGGAAGGGTTTTAAGGAATACATTTCTAAAGAAGAAGTATGGTGGAAAGATATCATTTTTGCAGATGAAAGCAAATATAATTTTTTGGGTCCGATGGACACAAACTTCTGTAGCGTAAAGTCAATCAAGTTCTTTATACTAAAAATCTTAGACCCACCCTGAAAAACGGCAGAGGAAGTGGAAGTAGAAGAGGAAGTGGTTTGGGGTTGTATTTCGGTTGCAAGAATGGGCGAATTACTTTTCACTGATGGAATTCTGGTTAAGAATAAATATTTACGTATTTTGAAACAAAATTTAATAAAAAGTGTCATTAATATGATCATTTACCACAGTTTTAAATTTTAGCAAGATAATGATCCGCAACACAAATCACGTGTAGTTGAAGAATATTTATTGTATAATTCTCCAAAAGTATTGCAACCTCTTCCACAGTCACTGGATCTAGATCCAATTGAAAATTTATGGGATTATTTAGATTCGTAAATCGGAATATCACCGATAATATCACTTTCAAAATTAACAACCAGATTCGTTATAAAATTTGAAGGAACCTAAGTCCATTCAACATAATTTAAGATGCTTCAAATTGAGAAAAATAATACTCATTTTATTTTACATATCTTTACAACATTTCGAAAACATAATTTATGCGATTCAAAACATTTTTTACAAACATAAATTACAAAACAATTTACTACTCATCTACAATTTGTGTGTGTGAAAGGGATTCGAAGAAATCATGATGTTCCGGTGGTATATATCGTAATAGGTCAATTATGTCCTTGAATTTTGCTGTTGTAATTTGTCTGATATTTTTAAACAGTTGTGTCAATACAATATTTTCGAACTTTCTTGGTCTACCCTGACGTAGTAATAAATTCAGGACTTTAAAATTTTCGTTCTCATTCATTGATGTCTTATAAAAAATTTTATACGGTTCATTTCTGACAAAACGCATCCAACATATTTTTAACCAGTTTATTGATTCTCCGTTAGAATTCTTTACTCTTTTAAAAATCTTTGTTTTGGAAAACTTTTGAAGGTACAATATTTCCGGTTTGAGTACAATATCTTTTTCCTGAATTCCGTTTAATCTTTCGCACTTTTTGGATGTATGTTTCATCAATCTTTTCTCCATTGTTATCTGCATCTTCATCCCCTGAAGACGAATATTGTTCTATAATACTCTTTCTTTTTAGATTTTCTTTGAAATTATTAGTTACTAATTCTTCTTCACTATCTGAACTAAATGGTCTTGTCGTTTTGTTCTTCCCCATGGGTGAAATAATTTCTAAAATTTAATATTACATTTTAAGTTTTATATTTAATTGTAAGTACATAATATGTATATTGCGTAAATTTTGTTTAACTGCATTAATTAAACGTACTGATTATTCAACTAATGCAATTGTCCAAAAACTGAGGTTAACTTGTTAAATATTAATTAATTAAAATTACCTTCATCACTACGTTCGGACATTATCAATGATAAATATCTTAATTTAAGTATAAATGGACTTAGGCCACTCTCAAAATAAACGGCTCAATCATTGAACTAACTCTGAAAACTTATGTGTCCAGAATTATCGTATTTACTAGGAATATAAGTAACCTTAAATGCTTTATTGATAGATAACTTGAAGTTGTACATGCAACCACGGGTAACCGGAAGTAATTGACAAATGAACTTAGGCCACTTTAAAAATAAACGGCTCAAATTCATAATTTTTCCATGTAGTCCTGCAAATGAACTCTGCATATGTACAGTAAATGTAAATAAAGCAATCGTTGATGAGTTATCACATCATTTACTACAATTACTATGATCATTTATTATAATTAGCGAGCAAGTACGAAAATTTGAATGAATGAGCCGAGAATACAACCGACGAGCCCCAACACTCGACTAATTCCATTTCAGAAAATCGACTGCGAATGTCCTTACGCGATTAGTTTACGTGAAAACGCAAATTTACAATCTAGCTATGAAATTGAAAGATTTCGAGGAACTATAGAAGGTAACTGCGTCTTGAGTAATTCGCGTGAATCGTTATGATTGCAAGACAAGTCCGAAATTTTATATTGAATTGACTGGAAGATATGAGTCGGCCTTATAAAACCCTTTGTTATCGTTGTTCTCCCGACTCGTGGGGTCGCTGTAGACCCGATTTCAATCCTGTTGACTATTACGCGTAGAGCGTGATCAAGGAAAAGGTAAATGCAAAGCATGACAACATCAAAGATAATCTAACGCCCGCAATTTCGGAGGTGATGACGAAAATGTACCAGGAGGAGGTAAAGCGAGCCGGTAACGTGTTCAAATACAAGCTCAACAAGACCTTGGGCTACTAGTGGAGACTACATCGAAGTAATTCCATCCCTCAAACCATCGGCACCTATTGCGCACGCTGGCGAAAGAGTATATTGACATTTTTCTGGAATTTAAATTGTTTTTCTTTATCTTTTGATTTCTATGAATATACCCTAGATAACTCTGTAAGTTACATCTGCCCCCTAAGTTTTGCTATGGGAGATATATATCTCTACCCATCAGTGGCCATACAGAGTGGTTTTGGTAATCTTGATTCAGATCAATATTGCAGGATCTTAGGAAACACAGAGGGAATCGCCACAACGAGACTCGAACCGGCGCCCTTCCTGGTTGTATCCGATCAACTACCTCATAGACCCACACAGCTATTCGACTTTTTGTGATCTTTATACGATTTTAGTCCGAGGCTTGCAATATTTGTCTTCGTATGACCATGACAGCAGCGTTCTTTTTGTATGTTTTAACCTCAGACTATCAACTCACGTTGTCGTTAGCTTCGTCGCATTTTCGGCAATGCCATTGTCAAGAGTTGTCTAGACATTGTATCTGGGTCTGTATTGCGATCAAGTGGTATTCTGTCTTTTTTAGATATTCATGGACATCTTGGCCCTAAGAATTTGTTACGAACTTGGGTATTGCTCAATGTTAAGTATTTCGTTTAAACAGACGAAAAACAGACGTTCGTTTAAACGGGAAACAGACCAATCGTACTCCACTCAATGACGATCGATGTATCTCAGACCCACCCTTCAGCGGAAAGGCGACACCAGTTTCGGGGAGAGAACCTTGAACAAGGGATCTTTGTGCAACAT
>CM052084.1:3283098-3293236 GCA_028453745.1 Agapostemon virescens
TTTTTGTTTATAACTAGTTAGTATTTAATATCTTAAAAAATGCCTATGCTTCGTTCAATTTAAAATTGGCCGGTAAAAGAAATTGCGTAACCATTGATTATGAAAGTGGTGTAAGTCCAATTGCTATAGACAGAAAAAATGGCATTACGAAAAAAGAATTTCCTGTACACACCACAAGATTATTATGACGTTATAAACGAATGTAGACAACATAACAAATTTATTTTACACGAAATGAAACGAGAGTATTTCGTTTCAACAACAAATCTACAAAACGCAATTAAAAAACAGATAAGAAGAAACACTAATGGAGGAAAAGTAAATTGGTTGCAAATATGTTGCATGAGATTTTGCAAAAGTGCACCGTATACTATTTTATATAAAATATCAATGGAGGACACAGACTTTAAGACTCTAAATTTATAAACTACATGTCGGGGAAGGCCGCCAAAATTTGAAAAAATTGCCCTGGCGATTTTGTATCACGATGCCAGGCCTATTACATACGAAAAATATAAGGATATGCATCAGCTATTAACTTATATACCTCCTGTGCATCATGAATATTTCAAAACACTGCCACATGAAGAGCACAAATAATTAATAATACCAATATCTTGTGTCAAGTTTAACAATATATAAATATAATTAATGTTCAGAATAAAAAATACTAATTCTATTTTATTTCTTGTTATTATTTATAAACAAAATTGGATTAATATGAAATATATTTCAAGTGATATTTGTCACTTCAAAATTGAAATTAAATGATATTTAAATTGACTAATTATGAAAGTGGTGTAAGTCTATTTGCAGCCTGGAAATATATATTATTTTAGTTAAGTTCGCCTAAAAGAAATTTATATAATCAAATTACATATTGATAAATTAGTACAAACATTCCCAGACTTCACATAATTAACCTATATTTTTTAATTGTCAGATCTGCTAACATTTCATTTTCTCGAAACAGAAAAAAATGGGCTTGCACCACTTTCAAGTCCATTTAATCTATTTAAGAAACGGAAAAATCTCTGTTAACACATTGGTGACCGCTGACGAGTTAACTCATCTTTTCATGTCCAAACATTGTTGACCGACATTGCACTTGCATTATCTATTTCAATTTATGAAACCCAGGGCGATATAGAATATTGCAAAAGCTTTGCGCAATGTTTTAAAAGTTATATAAAAAAATATGTCCAAAGTTTAATTTCATTTCATTCAGTATAAATAAAATTTATTGGAGTTTATTTAGAACGTTTTACTTTACTTCAATATTCAATTACAAATGGCATAGGTTCTGTGTAAAATTGCCGGTCAGTAAAGTGTTAAAAGATCGAATGTCTCCACTAATTATAATTGTACATTCAGAACTGTTATATTGAAATTAGAAGCGAGACGGATTAACCCTTAACACTCCAATGGCTCCTCTCAGGAGACACTAAAAATTGTCAGATTATAATTCTAAACAATTTTTACATTACTATGTTTGCATTTAATAAATCCGTAAAATTCAAGTGTTGCAAGTATGAATTGCTATAATTAACTTTATATGCACGAAAGAAAAGGAACCATGTGTAATGAAACTATTCTAGGTCAAAAATAGGTTAATAAAGAATAAAAGTCTGATGGCTACAGCTAAAATAATTTTTCCATTACTTTAATTATATTCATTATTATATAAAATTGAGTTATATAATACAGTTATAAGAAGTATATAAAGTATATCATTATGCAATGGTATCCTCGATAATTCTAACAATCTTCACACATATAGGTAATTTTCATGTGTCATTTTTGTTTGAAACTTAAAAGCAATAAAGCACAAATTTGTATGTGCTTCAAATTTATTGAGCTTTAACCTGTTAGGCACGGCTAAATTTTGTGCGAGGATGTTTTTCTGTACGGCAAAGTACATAAGAATCAAGTTTTGATAACTAAATTATAATTTTTTTAAAGATATGATGCATATACTTTATCTTTAATAATTTACTGTAATAATTAATAATACAATTCAGTGTGCTCAAGCCACTATAGTAATGCAGCCTGTCTTTAATGGTTAAAAAAAGAATTGCAGCGTAATAAAATTTTGCATAAACACAATTTGGAACTAAGAAATCAAAGGACATGTTATTAGCACTCGCGTACAGTGGATACGAAAAGTACTGCTACAATAAATATTCCATTTTTGAAAACAGTTATTTTTGTAGCTATTTACAGACAATTCAATTTATTATCCCTCCCCTTATCCGCCCTCTTTCAGATCATGTACAAATAATCCCGAAAAAAAATAATAAATGGCCTAGAAAGTAGAAACTTTGAGATTTAAAATGAGTCCAATTTTATTATTGTACAATATTTTAAATCAAAATTATAATAATGCAAATATTAACAATTTCTCAAGAATTGGATATTTAGTGTTCAAATACTTTTAGGATTCACTGTAGTTATTATTAATTACTATATGTATGTGTAAATAAAATGGACAGTCTTGTTTAATAAAGCTAGATAATAGTTTACCAAGCACCAGATTCTAAATTTTCTGCAACGATCTCCTTTTTTCTGTCTACCACATTTATTTCTTTCGGATTATTTACTTCGTAGCTGTATTTACAATCAAACATATAATAATCGTTTAAAGATGCTGTTAGATAATAATTCTATCTTCTTTGCAAAAGGGTATGCATAATGGAATAACATGATTGTTCCTCTACAGAAATCTATGAAAGTAGATAAAAGGATTTGGAAAAGTTAATAAATCGTTACAACGAGTTTAAAATTAGACAATACGCAAGGTAAGCGAAATATGTGAACCTCATAATTCCATTCAATAACGAAACAATTCGAATAATTTTATTCTACGGCAAATCCTCAATTCCATTGTTTCATCCGACTGCTCGTTAGCCAATTACGTCATATTTTATCTTTCATTCAGCGTGCGGAAACTTCAGTAAAATAGTGCTTAAATTTTTTTTATAAAGTTTGAATAAAGCCAGAAACGTTTTTACAACTCTTCTGCAAAAAGCACGTTTGTCATAACAGAGAGCCAATAGTGTTTTTGTCAATTTTTTCATAAGCTTATAATACTGAAACTTATTATTGCTCATTGTATCACTAGAATGTGTATTAATTAAAAGTATTTTAATACTAGCAATTTCTAGTAAATTTTTCAAGTTCATTATTATTCAACGATTATTACACGGTTATTAATTTCTTCGTTTAACGATTACCAAACGATGTAAGCTTACTTATTGATCGAGGCTTGTTGCTAACATCTATTAGGAGTATGTACACATTATACTCTATACAATGTGTTTCCTTTATATAGTAAACTGAAATATCTCGTGAAGCACCAAAGTTACAACAAAAATCACATGATGTAATTTTTGTCATAACTTGGATGGGGGAGAGGGAATATTTCCAAGTTACATTTATGTTTTTACATAGAAAAATATGCTTTATTTTGTCATGACACGACTCTATTTTTCGAGAGGATTTGAAAGACATATCACACTAGGTTATTTAGTTATTACTGTTATACAGGATTAAAAATTCCTGAACAACCTCTACGTAGAATAAATATTCATTAGCACGTAGACAAACTAATTTGGCTTTTTCCTGAACTGTTAAGGGCATCTTCCAGGATAGAATAATTTTGAAAGCATCAAACAACACTCAAGGAAATTATTACAGCTACAACTCATAGTTATAACTCACACAGGAACATATTCAGATGCGAAAATCCGATTTTGATGAATCTTATGGGAGCTTATAGTTCTTTGAAAAATATTTGACACGTGTTTTTTTTTATCGGCATTCATCCACTTTGAAGGGGAGAAAACAGCCCTCAAATTTGGGGTATTTTCGAGATATCTCGGAAACCAGAGATCGAAGAAATTTGAAATTTGTTTTTAAATTGTGTGTTTTTCAATGGCAAATGTAGTCGCGCAAGAAAATTTTAACAAAAGTTTTTTTGTTTAAACAATAAAACTACAATCTCCCATAAGTTTCATCAAAATCGGATTTTCGCATCTCAATATGTTCCTGTGTGATTTATAATATATTAATTTGTAAGTATAATTTTATTTTTTTTAAACCACTGACAAATTGAAATAATTGTTTATAATAATTCAACCAAAATACGATCTGGAAGTGATGTTGAAAAGATTGAAGAAATATATAGTTCGTGTAAGACTAGTAAAGTACACAGTAGAAGTTGAAATATACCAAATTAAATTTTATTCTTAATAATAACTAATTTGACTTTACAAGTACATGATTCTGAGACAATTAGACTGTGACTGACTTATTTATTTTACTTTAATTCTGAGCAGATGGCACTAAGAGTTGCATTATTGCAACGATTTACGAGTACGGACTTAATCAAAATGGCCTCTGAAATAAATTATTTATTATTCAGTGGTCAAACAATTTTTGTCGTTTAATGGTATTAATCTTAATTGAGAACTAAATTTAAGATTTTTAAAAAAGTGGAGTCAATCGATTTGAGCAGTAAACGGCTCATATAATATAATATTTAATATTTTGTAACAGTGTTTAATCTAATGTGATATGTCGCTGAATTCACGTTGAAAATGCTATCGTGTTACGACAAAAATATAGGATCCCATTTAAATAAATAAATTTCACTTTGAAATCCTTTCAACTACCATTCGTGTCCTGGAAAAAATGATAACATATGATTGCATCATTCATACCCAACAATTGTTATAAACAAATTTTTTTGTATAATATCAATGCGTCATAATTTCAATTTTCCAGATGAAAGAAACACTTTAAATAATCAAAAGTACTTTCATGTTTGGTGACTGTGTCAATATTAAGAGCGACACATGTATCACTGTAGCAGTTTGTTTATCTTCAATAATTATTGAAGAATATTACATGAATACACGACGTACTGAAAATTATTGTTTATTACACTCATGTATAAATTATTACTTCGTGGAAAATAAATTGCACAAGGATCATTATATTGAAGTCAATTATAATATTGAAGTGAATAATGAACGGAATATGTATAATTAATATGGACTGTAAATAATGATTTCAAACGTACATAACCAAGTGCATGTAATTTATTATAAACATTATTATTGAATTCACCGATAAAATAGTCCTTGTCAAAAGATATAGCAATATTTCAGGAAACCAGCAAAAATACGAATTTTAAAATATCAAAAATTGATTGCTTTTTTAAAACTATAATATATAAAGTAAACTTATAATTTAAACTAATTTCGTGTTACGTGGTTAATTATGATTTGATCAAGTAGTGGTCGCTAATAAACCTGTTGTTGCGATGTAAAACAATTGTTGCTTACACAGACCTACAATTTATTATTCATGCTGCACACCAATTTACGTAGGAATTTGAATAAAAGTGTATTACATTTTAAACTTTGTTCGAACGTTATTCTGCAAGTTTATTTCGATGGTGCTGTCAAACAAGTTTTTCTCGAATAACATGAGCCAGAGAAGTTCGTATAATAATTATTACCCTGTGGATTTTGATAAACATTATAACAATTGTCAATTTTAAATATAATCCAGTTATTTGAAAATTTTATAATTTAGTATTTGTCATATAATTCAGTTTAGTCAACTAATATTTATAAAATAGTGAGTTACGCATCTTTCGAATTAAAATCGAAATTTTATATTTTATTATTAAAATCCGTTCGCAGAAATCATTTCTTCAACAAGTGAATAAACAATGTTTACTGCAAATTTACATTTTCTCCAATAATTCCTTGAAGAAAAAGAAATAGAATTGCATATATAATTATACTCATTTTAAATACTGATAAAACAATACATTTCAGAAATAATAAGTCTATAATTATTATGTTGCAACAAATATTTCTAATATAGTACTACACAGAAAAGTATTAAAAATATTGGAAATTAAAATAAAAATTCTAGGTTTAACCCTTTGTACTCGAATGGCTCCTCCAAGGCGCCACTAAAAATTGTCACACTATTATTTAAACAACTTTTACATCGCTAGGTCTGCAGTTAAGAAATCGTAAAAAATGTTAATGCTCTAAGTACGAGTGACAGTAATTAATTTCATATTAATGGACGAAAGGAAATCAATTACGTACAACGCAGCAATTATAGTTAAAAATATGGTTTCAATTTTGGAATGGAATTATATCGAATACGAAAGGGTTAATAAGAGTGGTAATAAAAATCGCGGTTACAAGCAATGCTACACATTGATTGTTTAGATACAAGGTTATTTCATTTCAATTCCCAACATGTTATTTTACAGCGTTCTTTATGAAAATTCACGAACAAGCTGAGAAATGACAAAGTAGTAATGCATTCTCGCTTATATCAACAAATCGTTGGAAAAACTTTATCAACTTTTTGTCACGGCACTCGTTTACCCAAGGTACATAACTCCCTCTGAAATTTTTCCTTCCTTGTCACGTGAAACCCATCAACTTTTGTTTGCGGCAGGTGTTGACTCACTTCGCGCAACTTTCTTTTAATTTTTTTTCTTTCCCTGCCACGTGATACGCCTTGATGTTGTGAAAAATTTAATACGAATGTTCAACATTACAAAAAGTATTGGTCTTTTGAGAAATAATTAAACTTTTAATACAGCTACATTTTAATTTTAAACATATGGACCGTTCATTTTGAAAGTGGTGTAAGTCCTTTTTTTAAAAAAATGAGATATGACGTAATTTATGCTTAATTTAGTGTAAACTTTTTGTTTATAACTAGTTAGCATTTCATATCTTAAATAATGCCTATGCTTTGTTCAATTTAAAATTGGTCGGTAAAAGAAATTGCGTAACCATTGATTATGAAAGTGGTGTAAGTCCAATTTCCATAGACAGAAAAAATGGTATTAGGAAAAAAGAATTTCCTGCACACACTACAGGATTATTATGATGTTATAGACCAATGTAGACAACATAATAAATTTATTTTAAACGAAATGAAACGAGAGAATTTCGTTTCAACAAAAAATCTACAAAACGTAATTAAAAACAGATAAGAAGAAACACTAATGGAGAAAAAGTAAATTGGTTGCAAATATGTTGGATGAGATTTTGCAAAAGTGCACCGTATACTATTTTATATGAAACATCAATGGAGGACATAGAATTTAAGACTCTAAATTTGTAACCTACATGTCGGGGAGGCCAAAATTTGAAAAAATCGCCCTGGCGCCTTTGTATCACGATGCCAGGCCTATTACATACGAAAAATATAAGGATATGCAGCAGCTATTACCTTATATACCTCCTGTGCATCATGAATATTTCAAAACACTGCCACATGAAGAGCATAAATAATTAATAATACCAATATCGTGTGTTAAGTTTAACAATATATAAATATAATTAACGTTCAAAATAAAAAATACTAAATCTATTTTATTTCTTGTTATTATTTATAAACAAAATTGGATTAATATGAAATATATTTCAAGTGATATTTGTCATTTCAAAATTGAAATTAAATGATATTTACAATTGACTAATTATGAAATTGGTGTAAGTCCATTTGCAACCTGGAAATACATATTATTTTAGTTAAATTCGCGTAAAAGCAATTTATATAATCAAATTACATATTGATAAATGAGTGCAAACATTCCCAGACTTCACATAATTAACCTATATTTTGTAATTGTCAGATTCATTTCATTTTCTCGAAACAGAAGAAAATGGACTTGCACCACTTTCAAAATAAACGGTCCATATATAAACTGACTTCTTAAAGTTTAATAATAATTCGTTATAAATATGCAATAAAGATAACCACTCGGAATATTGCATTCGTTTTTACATTTCTCAAAGTTGTATATTTTTATTATGAAATGTAATTGTTACCTATATGTATAGACTTAAAATGTTCTGATTAGATTGTTTAACGTAATGTGACTGAATCCTGTGATCACTAATGTTCTAGAAGTTAATAAAATGCTATTCTTTTGAATTATAAAAAAAGAACGTAACCGAATTGTCAATTGTTGTTTTTTTAATTATAAAAAAAGAACGTATCTGAATTGTGGTTTTTTATTGACATATACAATAGATTTTTACAAAATAGTTTAAAGCGTCATGAAACTTGTTAGAATAATTTATTGGTCGGGTGTTGAGAAAAAACAAGTGCTTTGCACTTAAGTTTAAGATTTTTCAAAAAGGGGAGTTAATCGATTTGTGCAGTGAACGTATGTTGAATCTCAATATAAATGAATTGTGAGATGTTTTGGCTCCATTCGTGGAAGAAATGCATTCGGACGTGTTCATATTTTAACTGTATGACGCGACCATTCGCACCTCAAAACTTAGCAGGGGGTGGATTTGCAATAAAAATATTAAGTGAATACAGTGGCTCGCCAGTAATCCAGACCTCAATACCATAGAAAACCGTAGCGAAATACGATTCCGTAAGTTGTATAGAAATGGAAAACAGTTTGCAAGAGAAGCGAATCGTTCAGATTGCTAGATATATTAACTATACAAATACTAACTAATATTATGAGTAACTTGTCAAATTATTTAAAATATGATAGTAACAACAGCTTGTATACAATCATTAAACATTTTGACTCCATACAGTAAATAAACTATTATTTATTAACCAGTACTATAGAAATTACGCATATACCTTTACAAGAAATATCTGTATACAGAATATTTTTTACAATAATTATTGAGATGAACAACCATTTTATTTTGACACTATTTTGAAATCCGATGTGTTTGTACGTATAATAAGAACGTATTTGTTTCTTAACGGTGAACCTACCGAGATAAAAAATTGACCGGAGAATTATAAAAAGGTATTAGATATATTCTTATTATATTTTAGAAATAGAATTATAAAAATAACGAGATTTGACTTATTCAAATTTTGTGCGATTTTTATTACAATACACGATTAAATAAAGATGTGTACGGATTCAATTTCCAAAGCAAGTTTGTAGCCTCAATAATTCTAAAATAAAAACTCTGGAATGGGTCATTTGACCCCTGTGGTAGGTTTACTGTTCAAACTGAATCGAAACTGCGAAGAAACTACGCATGGAACTACGGTAATTTCGCGGACTGTAAATAATGGAGGACCAGAGGACTACACGTTACATGGAATCCGTCGGAATTACTATAGTACGTCAACCCTTGCAAATACTCTGTGTCATTCGTTGATCTAAATATTCTGTCGCCTCGGTGTTCAGCAATGATAGTGAACGATGAGTTCACCTTCCTGGACACATTACTGTACATGCAGTGCGAGGCGAATAACTAACAGTCAAACACTGTGTAACTGAATAATTTCATTAACAATAAGATCTGTATATAAATCCGTCGGAATTACTATAACCCGTCACCCCTTGCAAATACTTTGTCATTCGTTGTTGATCTAAATGTTTTGTCGCCTCGGTGTTCAGCACTGATAGTCAACAGTGAATTCATGCTGTTCGACACATAGTACACGCAGTGCGAGGAGAATAACGAACAGTCAAACAGTGTATAACTGAATAATTTCATTAACTGTAAAGTCTAGATACAAATCCGTCGTAATTACTACAGCCCGTCACCCCTTACAAATACTTTGTCATTCGTTGTTCATGTACAGTGGTTCGCGAAAGTATTCGGACACTCTTTAAATCTAAATAACTTTTTCAAAATTAAACCAAATGACTTGACTTTTCTAGAGCAACTGGCAGCATTGATTTAATAACTGATATGCAAATATAATTTTGAAATAATTCTAATTGGTAGAAATTACGTGGAAAAGTAGAAAAGACATTTTTTGAAACATTTTTATTTAAACTCGTAATGAAAATTTAAAATATGCGTTTTTCAGAACTGTGTTAGCTATACACATGCTGAAAATTTCACCGAAATCGATTGACGCGGGGAAAAATGACACGCGTAGAAAGATGTAAGAATTTGTGAAGTGTAAGCAGAAACTGAGCAAGCATCGTGAAAAATTGCAATTTTTATCATTTTCAGTGGCATGTAGCTCACGTGTATGTCAATCGAGTTCAATGAATTTTTCTGCGTGTGTATAACTATCAGAAATCTACCAGATACGTCTTCAAAATTTTTAGTACGTGGCTTAAATAAAAAAAATTTGAAAA
>CM052084.1:3296236-3335023 GCA_028453745.1 Agapostemon virescens
TTGATTCCATTCCTAGAGGGTCCCCAATTTCTCATTGGGTTCGTCTGCTCTTGACTTCATTCCTCCCTAATTTCGCATTCAGTTCGTCTTCGCATTTAACTAACAAATAAAATCTGTATGCCAAGGGTAATAATTCTACTACCGACCTCTTGCCCTGCTCTCGACCGTGGCTCACAGCATCAACATAAGGGTATTTGTGGTTAATAGTTTATACCTCACCGATTTCGGTAATGTGGTAATACGATGTCAAAATGTACGAAAAAAGAGACATAGTTTTTTGACATGGCATCCACAAATTGTCAGAGAGATGGGGAAAGTGTACAGTTACCGATGGGCAATACTTCGACTAAAATATTTTGTATCAGTTTCATAAACTAAATGTGTATTTTCTATATAAAAATTCCAATTTCATATTTACATATCTGGTACGTGCACATTTATAGCTTATGTATCAGCATGATCAGACCATTCGTAAACCGTTTGATGATCCACGTATCTGTTATGGATTATTTTAAACAACGTATCTATTTTATGCAAGCATTGCCTAAAATTAACGCATAAGTAAATCTGAGGTTTTAGAACCTAAACCAAAGTGTTTGACTGGATCTGGTTTTAAAAAGTTCTCCAGACATCTGTAAAGGGTAGCATACCTGACAATGTTACCTAGATTTACGTCATTAATATTATACGTAGCAAAAAATGTTTCAAATTAAATTGAATGGTTTCGAGAAGAACATATTCCGATTATAGTAGTTTCTCTGTAAGTGGACGTGCAAAGGTAATATGGAGATTACTGACGTTCCTTCTTTTATTGCAATCATGTATTTGTTACTGCACCAATTAACACATCTTAATATGTTCTACGAAAAGGTATTATCTATGTAGCGACCATCAACGTGCGAAAAGTTTCACTCGGAAAACGGCTAATTGGCTTGAATGCAAAAGTGGCATTAGCCAATTAAAGCGCGTGACACTGTTTTCCGAGAAGCCAGCTGTTACAAAAAGGAATAAATGTTCATGTTACATTTATAGAGTCGTTTCCTTAGTCTTTTGTTAATCGCATTAATTTTATAATTCTGCCGAAAATAAAGATTTTATATTTCTTATCCTAAATTTTAAAGTTTTGCTTCATCTTGAATTACACATGAATACGTAAGATCTGATCCTATTCATTAATTCCTAAATGTCTACACCTACTTACTATTTCCTTCAGTATTCTTACTTTTATTATATATATAATGTTTAATTATTTTATGATATTATTTATTTATTATATTATAAAATAACATATTTTATTATTTATTTTATTATATATATAATATTAATTTTATTATACCTATAACTATCTACCTATGTAAGTCCAAAAATTATTAGTTCAGGACATATACTTAAATATCTAACTACGATTAGTGCAACTACAATGACTATAATTAGAAATCGTGTCATCAATGAGTATATACCCTAAGTATGCTTATTTAGTTTACTGGATCATTTGGTACGATATCTAAATTAAAATTGAAATTAGGATTTTAAGGACCGATTTTATACCTCAAAGTAATCAATAATAAACCAGTAGACGGTGATAGTATTTCTTGATCGAAACGCTTCGTAACATTTGCATACTATAATCGGACATTTCATATGCAACAACCTAATACGTAATGCATTTAAGCTCGGTACAGACTATCGGCTCGCTCGTGACCCGATCAAATATAATTACATAATTTTAATTGCTCGCCTTTATAATTAATTTTCATAGAAAATTTGCCTTTTTCATATTTTAAAAGGAGAATATGTTGATACGATATTCAGAAAAAAAGTTTCTCTATACCTTAATTTCATATTACTTGAAATATCAAAAAATATAAATGACTTCTCGCATGTATTTTGTTGATGACATCTGAAACGACTTTTTATAAAAATATTTAATATAACTGTGTTTTCTAATCAATTGGACGTCATTCATTCCCTTCACAGCTTTTATAAATTTCATTTTTTTTATATATTATGTTGTACTTATATTTAATTTATTCCATTATTAGCTTTCATTTTAATCCTGTGATTAGGCTCTTTCACAGTAAACTATCCGAAACAAATCTTATGTACGAAAGGCCCATATGGGACTAGCGTAACTCGGAACTTACTAAAATATTGATTCAGGCACCTGTTACATTGTAATTCCTCTCACGCACGTGATATTACTGACTTACATCTTCTAAGTATCTGCTCAGCAAAGTAAAAATATGAATTGTGTGCTGGTTTATAATTTATAGAAATTATGAAATTTACTGTAAAATAATAAATCGATAAACAGAAATTTTGTTAATAATTTTTAACAATTATTGCGTGTACATATTGAATTTTATATTATATAATACCAATAGTCAAATAGTCAATAATTTATTGTAAAAGATTAATCATAGTAAGATAGTTAACTAATAAAAGAAAAAAAATTTATTCAAAATCAATAAATAATTTTTTCATAAATTAAGGGTATATAAAAATTATTTTAAATCATATAGAATAAATTTAAATAATTAATTATAATAAAATAACACTAATAGTCTTCAGATTATTAGTAGCGATACACTATAATGAAATAGATTTGCAATAATAAAAGATCACTAAACTATCGATTTTTAAATTGTAACAAATTCGTAATAAAAAATTGTACAACGATCCATCCGAGTTCATTTTAACACATTAACTGCCACGTCTCCCATATATGGGTGACAGAATTGTTTGTCCATATTTAAAAATAAATTTGTATGTTAATATATTCGTTGCACTCAATTTAGTTGATATCTGGAGAATACAAAAAGGTTGAAGGATAACTATGTGTCATACGTTTTAGATTTTCAATCGTTGCTTCATTATATAAATTACTTTGATTTTATGGAATTTTTTAGGTTATTAGTGGAGCAGTTAAAGTGTTAAAGAATAAAACCTTAACTCTCACAACGCTAAGTTCATCTCTTTATAAATGTTTTCACGTCATATAACAGAAATGGAGAAATGAAGATTTTTAAATTATTTTCTCTTTTCGAAAAATTTGTTCAACGTTAAATGTCTACATGAACACAGAACAATTTTTTCACAAGTGAACTCACTATAGGTTTGGAAATCAGAATCTCCTCTTTGCAACGACTTCTTAAAACTTGATGTACTACTTCCTGGCATCGTTTTAAAGACTGTGAATGGAAACTGTGCCTTCTCGTGATACTCCTTGAATTATTCCAATTCCAGTACATCTTTTATTCCAAGTTCTATAAAACGACACCAAAACGTCGCTCATAAAGTTTTAAAAGATCGTTGTGGAGAGGAAATTGCCATCTTCAAATCTTTAGTGATTTCAGTCATGAAAACAATTTCAGTGTCCGTATGGACGCTTGAGTTTGTCTCATTTTGGGGAAGCTAAAGTGGCTTCAAATTCATATTCACGACGTGGTTGTAAAACATTTTTAACACTGGTTTTACGGAGCACTAAAAGCGAATATTTTACATTATGTCATAACAATAATAAGGACGTGTCTATTCAAATTTTTAGACATTTTTTTAACAATATAACTTTGTTACAATGTCAATTAAAAAAATAGTAGGATGTGTCTTTTTAACGCGTCCCGTTAACCTAATGTTAAGAACAGAACTCTCGAGATTTTTACTATTAGTTTTTATATTTTACAAAGAACAAAGAAGAAAGATGGTCTGCTTCACAATTTTATCACGAAATTGCAACACTGTAAAACTCAACAATACTTTTTCTGTTGTTTATTGACTTCTTGATTTTGTAAGCAAGAACAGCTTAAAATAATTTTTACATTGTATTAATTAACCCTTTGCACTCCAAGCAATTTTAATTCCTAACTCGAGACATCTTTCTGTCCTAGAATAATTCTATTGCACGTGGTTCATTTCCTTTCGTGCATATCAAATTTGTTACTGTTAATCGTGCGGCAATACTTCAATTTTTACTAACTTCTTAATTACAAACATTTGTAAGGTACAAATTGTTGTGAATAATAGTGTGATAATTTTTAGTGTCGCCTCAGAGGAGCCATTGGAATACTATTTTCTTTGGAAAACTTTGAAAACAGCTTTAAAAAACTATGCTAATGTGCTACTATAAATACGAACAATGTGCGAACAGTTTTTTAACCATTGTCCTATAATATTTAGATAGACTCGTGATAAAGATTTCCTACCAAATCAATTAACTAGGTATTTCACTGATTCTTGTTATAATGAAATAATATGGTGAGACTTACAATTTGTTTAGTGATAAAGAAAAGATCTAACTAATTAAACGTTGTGATTACTAAACCAACAATTCTCGATACTGTACCTTCTGTTTTTCAACATCAATAATTGACTACGACTAACTTTTTCCAACTCGTCCCTCTTTTCCCTAAACGCTCAATTCTTTTTTCCATGTCCTAATATTCGACATGAACGTCTCCATCGGGCTGAAATCTCATCGATGCTCACAATCCGACGTCTATCACCTCCACCTTCCATTTTATGGTCTTTCTTCAGCTCTCGCCACGCAAACGTCCTAACACATACCTAAAACGTATCACTAAAAGTATGGTACCGGCTGACTGACTGTTCCCAATGCAACTGTTGCAGTCTCTGTTGGATTTTTCTATCCGTCAGACTTTGGCCATTTGCACGTGGTGTGCCGACAAAATTTAATGGTTTTAACTACGTTCTAGAAGGACCACCTTCAACAATGTTCACAGGAATGTATAACACGAAACGTGACAAGATATAAAGTCTGTGTTTTCTTGTCTTGAGGCAATCAGTGATCTCAGCAATTGCGAATAAGTAGAAATCAAGTATCACTGGAATCGCGAATATTTAAGAATTCCACCATACTATAGCCCGACCGTACAATCATTTAAAAATCGCAAAATCATCAGAAATCGCGAACATTGTAAATAGTGTAACAAAGTATACATAGGTGCATTCCGTGTAGTTATTAAGCGACCCAGATGCTTAGTGTCGCTTTATGCACACTGAAAACAACGTAACACCACCGCACTACCTTCGTATACAAATAGTGTTACGACGGCAACACCGAAGATTGTCCGTGCCTAACCCGGCGTTCGGAAATTGGTAACTCATAAATAAAAAGGCAGGCAGAAAGTACGAAATACGACCCGCGCCGCACGCAGACAGCTCGACCCTGACGAACGGACACCACGTGCAACGCACTTGAAGACACGAAGAAAACCAGACAACCCTGCAATAAATCACGATAATCCCTCATTGACCATTTCCCACTCCTTCAGGCACACCCCTTCAAGCACACTTCTTAGATCATTTCCACAACTAATTAAAAAGCGCTACGTTCCTCCACCTCAAACTACCCTCAACTAATCACGACATAACCGAGGTGACGACGGACAGAACGCAACAAGATTCAGCAGAATACACATAAAACACGAACGAGACAATTTACAATTACGAAGAGACTAACCAGAAATTGCAAATAGACGACTACAGACACCGCGAATAGAACAGAACTCGAAACATAGAAATCGCGAACATTACGAAGTGAAAATAAAGAAAACCGCAACCGCTACAATCGTGTAATTATTACGCGATCCAAGGTGCTCAGTGACAATCCTAGTACGCTCAGAAGAAGGTATCACAGAAGTGACACCTTAGCATACAACAAATAGGGTAATGCTAAATGAACCCCTTTGAATATTTTGTGTTTGTAGACCACATCAAATAATGGAAACTTCACAAATGAATAATGATAACGAGACGTTCAGTAGATCGAGTCGAAAAATTACGTGATATTTGAACAAAAATATCTATTTCCTTTTCGTTTGATCAAAGATATTTATTTCATTTATATTGTTGCTTATCAGGAATGCAAATATGAAACCGGAATGTTTGTATAGAAAATACACGATAATTGTATGGAAATGATACAAAATATTTAATTTAAAGTATTACCCATCGCTAGTTATATATTTTGCGGCGGTCTGTGTTGAATTTTTCAATCCGTCAGACTTTGGCCGTTTGCACGTGGTGTGCTGACTAAATGTATGGTTTTGACTACAGTCCGCGACAATAGAATAGCACACCTTCTAAATTTCGTAGTATTTTAAAAATAGAACAGAAATGAGAGCGTTCAATCCATATGCTTTTTGAGTTACTTCTTATATATCCATCTTAGTGAATTTGACACGTAAACACTGACCTTAAATTCTTAGAATCGTTGTTTTGCTAGATTTTATGGAAACGTAATCCGACAAAATAATAGCACACATGCTACACTCTCACTTCTCGGTTGAACACGAGCAAAGGAAGGTGGCTAAGTATTTGATATATAGTGTGATGAATTATTGCGGAAAACTTCTAAAAAAATGGGTCGTGGAAAGAAGTTAATAGATAGTGAAATGAAAACAATTATGACACTATCTAAAGAAAATGTTTCTATTTCATAGATTGCGAAAGTAATTCATAGAAGCCGAAAGGTTGTCATGAATTATTTGAAAAACCCCGAGAAATACGGAAATACAAAACGTCCTGGACGACCTGCGGCACTATCAGCACGAGAGAAACCTGCTATTCTAAGGGCAGCATCGAATGCACCAATGACTACCAGGCAGATTGCTCAAGCAGCAGGCGTACAAACAAACGTCAGAAATGTGCAATGTGTCCTGCAAAGATCTAAGCACCTGCAGCAAAGGAAGCTTAAAAAACAACCGCCTCTAACCGAAGCGCATAAGAAGGCAAGGCTGCAGTTCGCAGAGCAACATGCTCACTGGAAGAAGAAGTGGAGAAAAGTCATGTTCACCGACGAAAAGAAGTTTAATCTCGATCGACCTGACGGGTGAAGTTATTATTACCACGACTTACGTAAAGAAAAAATGTTTTTGATCCGTCGCCAGGTGGGTGGCGGAGGAGTCATTGTGTAGGCCGGTATCGGCTACCATGGAAAGACGGATATTAATTTTATCAGTGGAAAATGAACAGCGTGAAATATCTAATGTTAATCCGTGAACAAATAACCACACACGCAACCAGAATTTCCGGGGAAAAACACATATTCCAGCAGGATAATGCAGCGGTTCATACCGCAAAGGTTGTGAAAGCATTCTTCGAGACGGAAAATATTCAAATCTTGCAATGGCCAGCTCGTTCCCCTGACTTGAATATTATAGAAAACTGTTGGGGAGACCTTGCTAGAGCAGTTTATGCTAAAGGGAAACAGTTTAATAACGTAAACGAATTGAAGGAGTGCATTGCACTCGAATGGGAACGAATGAAGCAGAAAAGGTTTAAAAAATTATTTAAGTCGATTCCAAAGCGAATAATTTCGGTTATAAAAAACTCTGAAGGATCTACAAAATATTAAATATTGAGTTCCCTTCATATGTATGCATAAATGTTAATTAATTGCAATAATGTGCTATTATTTTGTCGCACCGGTTTATCAAGATATATACATTTTTGCAGATGAAACAAAAAGGACCATCCTTGTATATAGAAACTTAGCGCTATTTGGTGTTCAACACTTATGTGTACCTGTCTACATATTCAAAATTATATTTTGATACTTTAATAAATAAGAATTAACAAATTTTACGTGGTGTGCTATTCTATTGTCGCGGACTGTACGTTCTCGAAGGACCACCCTCCCTTTGTAGGAAGGACTATAACAGTAGTATAACAAGGAGAAGGAGTATAACAATATTCACGAGAGTAGAAGTACTGACTGAGGCTACCGGTATGTACAAAGTATGATGTGTAACACGAAACGTGACAAGATACAAAATCTGTGTTTTTTGTCTTGAGGCAGCCCCTGAGAGCAACGAGTTTGCCCTGATAAAGGCTCGTCCCTACCCTTTCCGCTGATCATCCCTTCTCTCAGAAGAAGCGGGTGGACCAACGAAAATCTACGAATATGAAATGGGCCCTACGATTCGCTGAGGGGCTGTACAAGTAAAGACGATCAGGGACAGATAGTGGGGATGCTTGCGGATCTTCCAGGAGTGACCAAATTTGCCGACCCAGAAAGTGCACCCACATCTGCCAACAATTTACGCTAAGTGGTGGAAAAACCCGATCGCTTCGAAACGCGTAGTCACTTTTACAGCCTTCGACGTTTTATGGCCTAAGGGTTGCCTTGAGTAACAGAAAGCACAACCCCTGTACCTTGGGTCCAATACCTTGCACTAATGGTTGCCAGATGTGGCGGTGACAGGCCCACACCGTAGCCTAAGAATCTAAAGTCGAGGAGCCAAGGCCCAAGGTAAGAATAGCGACATCCCGCCATAAAACGTCGCCCAGCCTCACATTTTTCCGAATTTAAAAATGGAAGAATAAAATGCGCGTTTTAGACATATTTTATTGTATTATTTCTGAAAAGGTAGTAACGCGTCTCAAATATACAAGAAGTTATGTGTCGTAAATGGGCATGAAACCTTGAAAGAAAGGCAGTGTCAAAATTTCGTTCTGGTGATTGTTCACTCAAAAATGCGTGACAATCTGACCGTCCAGTGAAAGTTGATGAAAGCCATATCAAGGCCATTATCGATTCAGATCGTCATAGCACAACACGTGAGATTGCAAAGAAGCTCGATGTATCGCATACATGCACTCATAAAATATTAAAACAGTATGGCTATGTTAAGAAACTCGATTTATAGGTCCCTCAACAGCTTAAGGAAATTCACTTGATGCAACACATGACAATGCAAAGCCCTCTACATTTTTGGTCACTCGCCAAAAATTATTGAAGCTGGGTTAGGATGTGTTGTCACATCCACTATACACATCTGACCTTGAGCCTTCAGATTTCCATTTATTTCGTTCCATGCAGAACTCCGTAAATAATAAGACTTTTAATGATGTTGATGATGTAAAATAACCGAAATAATAAACGAAAACAATGAACGTCATCTGCAATTTAGAAATGGCAAATGCAATATTACCTTTATATCACAGCGCACGATCTTTTACGACTCGTATTACCAGCAAAATTTCTACGTAACAAAGTGTGCGATTTGTTTCGCAATAAGCATTAGGATGGATCCTATTTTTCGACTTTCGATTGTTTGCGTTCAACCCTTCCCCTACCCCTAAATTATGAGACTTTATGTAAAAATGGTATGTGTTAGAAGAAGCAATCGGACCGCAGAAACTCGTGTTGCATTCGCATTCAAGTTTAAAAAATTGAAGAATTTCGTGTCATTGTCAAGTACAACTTTATTTCATTATTTCAGAAATGTCGTTAAATGTTTTTGAAGAAAAGATAATGCCTTCGTTGAATACTGATAAAATTTCTGTGTTACTTAAAACAAATATATGAAATCTTTCAAATTCCTTTTTCATTGAATGCAGTGTATCATGCAGAATATGATAAAGGAAATATATCAAATCTGGACACACCGATTTTGATAAAATTTCTGTGAAAGCGTTTTTTCGGCCATCATCCATATTGAAAGGGTGAAGACAGCCCTTAAAATTGGGCAAAAAGCAGTGAACGTCGATAACGTTAAGGGCTCTCATCGAAAAAAATACATATAAAATATTTTATTAGAAACCACCTCTTACAAAAGTTTCATTAAAACTGCTTTGCGAAATCGGATATATTTTCTTTAGCACACCTTGCATTATACTGTATTTAATAGTTAATCGAATTATTAAACTACGTATACTTTTTCAATGTAACACATGAAAAATTAGTTTTTCTCTTATGGTCTCAATTCACCATAGAAATGTGGAAAACTAGAATTATAGTCTGAGAAATAAATAAATGATATTTTAAAATAAATAATATTGTAAAAAATAATATTTTACAATAAATAATATTTTATATATATATAATATATAGATGTAAATATCTTTCTTTTTTAAATAACTATGTAGTGTCATTAACTAATAATTGAGTATTAACAAGCAATTTAATATTCTCACATACAACATTTGTATTTGCATACTGATTGAGTTTACATCACTATTTTTCTTGTTACCTTTTATTGTTCAGATTATAATAATTACTTTGAACCTTTTAATACATCCATAGTAAGTTTATCTCATTTCGTGTTAATTACATTTCTCTAAAGCTGCTGTTTCCAAAGAAACTGTTTTAATTTAGTTAATAAATGCTATATGATCTTCCTTTATCGTGTAAAATGTATGCCTTTCCGAGTCAAACATTGAAATTACTATACATGAACTCTTTTGTAACATATAATTTATTAATGTATTTACGATACATATTATTTGAAAAATTAAAATATTCCATTTACGAAATGAAAATAATTGGTTCATGAAATGAAAACGCACAAACAGTAACAGATAATTCGACGATTAACGATTATATAGATGTTAATTTAATTGATAATTCTGTGATAATTGAATTTTATGTTTCCGCAGTCGACCAATTAAGTCCGCACGCTGCAAATTATAAAGATGTCAGCGACGAACAGTATGATTAATATTTTGAATACCATTATTACTTTCACATTAATACATTTAAATTGCAATAATTCATTTCACGTTGATTAATATTTAGACTACGGACCAAGGTGTGTTTATGGCATTCGCACTTATGTATAGAAGGTAATAAACCATTCATAATGACAAATAATGAAGATATTTTTAATCCATTTTCACCAAGAGACGTCTCTTTATCGAAATAAATTCGTTCCACTTATTTATATTGACATAAATTATTATAATTAATATATACTGATAAGACTCTGTTAAAAATAAATTTGAAAGGCAAAGGAAATATTAAAATTCTTTGAATAGAGCTATAACATGAGAGAAGAGTTAAAAAAATATATTAGCACTAAATTTCCTACTAACAACGACATTTAAACTGTAATAATTAAGTTACAAAAATAGTGTCATAATAATTCTAATCTCACTATAAAACTGAAGACTCCTACTTTGATAAACTATCATTCTTTGTTAACTAAGACAGTTTTTTGCAATGTGACATGTGAAAGACTGAAGAGATTTAAAAATCGAAGGGTTTATAAAAACATAAAAAAGATTTGGTGAATGAATAAATTAATGCTAGATTTGAAGATTAAAGAACTATGCAAGAAGATAATTTTTTAAAGAATTAAGTGAAAGATATATTGCTCAATTTATAGGAATATAAAATTTATTACGAGGTCTTTAGACTTGTTCTCGATTTTTGTTGCATAAAACTGCAAAAAATAATTACATAATAATTTTTGAGACGTTGTTGCAAAGAGAAGAAGGAGTAATTATAATTTTCCAACCTCCCGTGGATTCAGTAACGAAAGAAATTTTTCAATGTTTTTACAGAGATTTCAGTTTGTAGTATTTTTAATTGAAAACGTTTCCTCAATTTTGTGCTTCCCAGATTATGTGAAAGCAATTCAGAAGAAAATAAGTAACGTACTTCAAAAGGAGAAGCGTCAAGGTTTAAATGTAGTGCTTTCTTTCTGCGCTATTGTTTTTTACGAAATTACCACAGGTTGAAAATCAATAATTTTGCCCAAAAAAACCGAGAATTTAGTGTCCTAATATTTTTTTCATTCACTGAATATTTATGAAGTAGACTTTTTCCGTTATTTTTGCACAATACAGTAAGCCTCATTTAATCCAAAACATTAACGTCACTTGGTAACGGCGTTGAAACGAATTTCATGTATGCATAATGCTCAGATTTCAAGGGGTGGCTTTGTTTTCTATTCTATGTGGCTAGAAAGCCGCAGCATGTTAAACATTAAGCTCCCGATAATTGAAAAATGAAACGTTGTCAAGGTTTCTTGCGGTTTATCTTCCACACAGAAAACCACCGAAAAACGATGTTCTAAAATTTACATCTCGAAGCCACGACAACGATGATGATGAGACTCATGCAAGCCTAATAAAATTGCAATAGAAATTAATCACACTTTACAACTATTCTATGCAAGCAAATAATCAACGTTAACATGAATGCTTTCTTCGTAACAAATAGTATTTCTCTTTGACATTTTAATCCACCGAGTGTGGTTAAACGAAGATCAACAAAAAGGTTAGCGTATCTGCAAGATACCACTGAAAATATACTTTAAAAAGTTCATAAATAAATCACTGCATAATCTTAAACGTCATTAATTGAGCCGTTTATTTTGAAAGTGGCGTAAGTCCATTTACAAAAAATTGAATCAACTACAATAATAGTTACATTTTTACAAGATCTTTTCATTCTGAGGCAACTTGTTACTAATATATTTAAAATCGTTAAGATTTTATAACACGAAAATTTGCTGGTTAATAAAGCGATGCAAAAGGTTTATTTTGAAAGTGGCGTAAGTCCCATTGTGAGAGTTTCAAATGGATATGGAAAATAATTATGCAATAAAATTCTGAATTTCAAGATCGAAAAATAAATTTGTTTAGAGCCACTTAATCTTCAATCTTTCAATCTTGTGTTACATTTTATATTGAATTGCTATTTCAATTGCTGTAAATCAACGATCACAACTTGTATTTTATTGTTGCCTTAAAGAATGGAACTTTTACGGTAGCTGCTATTGGCAATTTATTTCACATATACCGATCCAATAAAAACGATAACAACGTCTTCGTAGTCGCCATAAACAGTTTGTGCATGCATGAAGAAAATCGATATGCATGCATCTCGCTTCATGTACATCCATCACCCATCCGATGGAATTAATTAAAATCCCGCAGCAAGGTTCAAAGAAATTCGGAGATTATCGGTCCCACATTTTCATACTGAAACATTAGTTAAACAATAATTATTATTACTAAATTTTGTGCTAGCTGCATAGATCATATTGATCTTCAAATGAGATTGGAATCTCTTATGACCTTCGCAAAATATACAGTACAATTTAATATATTAATTATTGTATCAGTATAGTTTCTATGTTATCAAGTTATGCATGAAATATATGTTTAATTTTGTGTACAATATGGTGATTTAATTTTTAGTTTCGTCTGTTCTCATTCGTTCACACATTACTAAAGGTAGCACGCAATTGGCTGTTGTGATACGTTCGATAGTTCGCGATTTAACTGCTATTACTAAACAACGGATTTTACAAATTTATTTTTAATTTAACTTAATTCCTTGCAAAAATTGTGCACACATTTTATTTTGCATAAAGTTTTGCAGCGTAGTTACTGCGGATTAAATCGTGTCAAAATTGCTGACATGTCTAGTGTACTCTAGTATACTGGTATTGATATTAGTAATATACTAGTTCATATTAGTATATTCCAGTATATTCTGAAATATTCTAGCCCATTCGAGGAAATTATAGCATATTCTTATATATTCTACTATATTCTAGTATGAACTAATATATTCTTGTATATTTTAGTCTATTCTAGTATATTTTAGTATATCCTAGTATATTTCATTATACTCTAGTATATTTTAGTATATTTTAGTATATTCTGAAATAGTCTAGCCCATTCTAGTATATTACAGCATATTCTTATATATTCTAATATATTCTAGTATGATCTAATATATTCCTGTATATTTTAGTCTATTCTAGTCCATTTTTGTATATTCTAGAATGTTCTAATATATTTTTGTATATTCTAGTATATCCTAGCCTATTTTAGAATATTCTGGAATATTGTAATATATTCGAGTTCATTCTAACATATTTCTAGTCTATTCTAATATATTTTAGTATATCCTAGTATATTTTATTATACTCTAGTATATTTTAGTATATTTTAGTATAATCTGATATGTTATAATATATTCTAGTACATTCTAGCATATCGTAGTATATTATACTGTATTCTGGTGTATTCTAGTATACTCTAATATACTCCGGTTTGTTTTAATATATTCTGGTATATTTTAGTATATTCTGGTATATTATAGTATATTATGGAATATAATGGTATATTATGGTATATTTTCGTATATTATTGTATATTCTGATACATTCTAGTAAATTCTGGTATATCCTGGTACATTCTGATATATTCTAGTATATTATGGAATCTTACGGTATATTATGATATATTTTCGTATATTATGGTATAGTTTCGTATATTAAGGTATATTCTCGTATGTTATGGTATATTATGGTATATTTTTGTATATTATGGTATATCTTCGCATATTATGGTATATTCTGATACATTCTAGTAAATTCTAGTATATCCTGGTATATTCTGATATATTCTAGTATATTGTGGAATATAATGGTATATTCTAGTATATTTTCGTATATTATGGTATATTATGGTACATTCTAGTAAATTCTAGTATATTCTGGTATATCCTGGTATATCATGGTATATTCTAATATAATATAGTATTTCGTAGAATATTCTGGTATATTATCGTATATTCTCGTATATTCTGGTATATTCTAGTACATTCTGTAGCATTCTAGTGCATTCTGTAATATTCTAGTATACGTTACCATATTCTGGAATATTGTACTATATCATGGACCTATAAAAACCAAAATTATTGCGAAAAATTTTACATATTCTTGAAACAGATAATTATAAGGAAGTATTTTTATTGCTTCGACTGGTACAAGATATTAGAAATAAACTTTCCTTTGAAATAATGATAGATACTAAAGAAAATAGTATGTCACTTATGTAGGCTGATTCTTATACGGTGACCAATTGAGGTTTCTTCGAAATGGATGAGCATACGAAAAAGTCGATTGAACGAAAAATGTTCGGTTCGAAGGGAGACATCTTCTACAGCTCTTATAATAGCTTCAGCTGACAGTACAGACGACTTATGGACGTGTTTACATTTGTACGCGTACTGGTGTCCGTTCCCACGAATTTGTTGATGTCGGATTACGCTTGAAGAGGCATTTTGACAAAAACGTTTCAGTTGTAAGCTGTTTGCTGCGACAGAAATGTAGTGAGAATAGACATGTTTGTGCAAATCATTCTAGATATTTATTTCAATTGACATACCTAACTTATACAGAATAATAGCATGGTACACTAGGTAGCAATTGGTAGATATCTTGATCATATTTGCATATAATGCCAAATAATATTCACGTGACCTAAATGATCTTGGATAATCTCTTGCCTTGGTTAATGAACTTTTCACACAGAACACTGTTAGATTATGGATCAAAAATATATGATTCTGCTTAAAAAGATTAAATTGACCTTGAAATCACCTAGGCGACTCCACCTATTGCACTGAGGTGTGCACCAGAAACATTATTAATTTATTAAGTATTTTGTATTCTTGTCTATTTTGGAGAAACATCATTATGTCACTTTATAAAAATCATCCAGTACACACACTTTCATACTATCCATTCAAATACTATTTTCGAATTTTTAATTCAAATGTTAAATAAATATAGACAGATAAGATCTCATGTATATTAAATCCATGTAAAAATAATAAACACTATTTGTCTAAAATATGGACCTGCACGAAAAAGTATCGTTAAATAGTGAAAGTTTTTGGAAATATTCCAGTTTATATTTTCTTAATTTAAATAATTAAAAGTTTTATCTAGCTCTGGCATTTAAAATTCTTTTCACAAATTATCTTCACAGGATAGTAGTAACAATTTTTAATGAACTATTAGAAAGTGTAACAATTTCTTTGCTTGTGTATTATAATAAAATTATAGAAGATGATTTTGCAGAGTTTCAGTTAACGATGAAATTAAATTGCAACATGTTTTATATGTTACTATATATTTAAACGTAAGTAGGGTTTAGTACAGTTCTTAATCAGTATTTTACGCAATTATTATCAATTGAATAAAAATTTTTAATATTCCCGATCAATATTAGTCTTCTTAAGTACTTTGCAAATTTTTAAATTAATACTAAACATTTAAAATACTTCTTAGTTTTTTTTAATAAATACTCGACTTCTGTAGCGGTTTAACTGAATTATTTGACTTTTAATTGAAACCATTTTTTAAAATGGGAACTAGACTTTAAATAATTGTGAACTTTTTCAAAATGAGAATTTTGAACTTTTTTAATGGATTTTCAGGTTTTACATCAATTTACACTTCAACACGTGACGTCCAAAGTGGAATTTAAAAGTGCCGTTAGCACAACATTTCAACACTACTCGGTTCGCCTACATGTCAATTATTGATTACTTCTACTTCTGTCGGTGTCAAGTTGATAACGTGTCATAACTGCGTCAGAGTTTACAATGAGCAGAAATAATATGCGATTGGCAAATATATTGCACGGCATGTTCATAACTTTTTCTGTTCTCTTTTCTGTTCCTCTCCCCCCATTCCTAATGGCATTACTAATTATGGAACAATACTTCTTGTGACAAATGTGGAACAGAAACAAGAAATACGAAACATGAAGCCGATCGCGTGCATAAATTTTTTAAATCTAGATAACAATAGAACTGAACTATTTCATAACTATACAGAAAACCCATATCGTTTTGTGCAAGCATGCATAAAAGAAACTTAATCAATATTGCAGAAATGATTTAATAACGCCAATCTTTGTACAAAGATTTATTCCTAACAATGTCAGAAATTGCATTATATTTTCTATAGTACAATTTTACCAGTTTAGTGTAGTATAGTCAAATTTTACAAGTTTCTTAAGGAATACTATATTTAATTATATACAGTGTGTCTTGCGAACCCTGTCCACTTAAATACCTTGGTTATTTTAAACAATATGAGGAAATATTACTCATACAAGTTGTAGGGCTAAAGAAATTACATAATAGTGTGTATATAATATTCTTGCAAGTGGAGATGTAGAGAAGGTATATAGGTCAAGTTTTTTTTTTATATATATAATGACCAAGTTTTTATTATCGATTTCGATAGATTGGAGTAATCTGAGTATAAAAGTACTAAGGTGAATATGTGACGAAACTTAATGTTTCTAAGATATTTTACTGTTTTGATTCTATTACTTTTATTATGGAATGTATTCCAAAATGGCCGATATTTCGAAGATGCTTCATGAAGAAAAACAAATATCTCAAGACCGGTAAATTTTAGGACAAATGTACCTTAGTACTTTTATACTCAAAATACCATAATCCATCAAATTCGATCATAAAATGTCCAATACTTGACATAAAACACAAATAACAAAGTTGACCTCTACATGTCTTTCATGCCTTCATTTATGAGAACGCCATTTTTAGCATATTACGTAGTTTTAAAACTCTGTAATTTCGGCATGTAACATTTTTTCTTATTGTTTGAAGCAACGAAGATATTTAAATGGGCAGAATTTATAGAACCAACTGTATAATATTTAAAATAAAATAAAGTAAAATTCTTAATTTCAAAATCTTAATTTTAATTTCAAAATCGAAAAGTCCATTTGCTTATAGCCACTTATAGTAATTTATAATTTTCATATATTATCAAAAACAAGTTTATTTATCGAAAAACTCTATAATGAGTTGCAGAGTTATAGCATGTTAGTTATGTTATGTCAGAAGTAATTGTTGTAATTACAAACAGTATTTACTAGTAATAATTAATCATCCTAATGATCAGAATTTGCGAATCGAATCAATAAGAACATTTCAGACTCTACCAATGATCATAAAATCTGCTTACATTTTACTTAACCGAATAATAGTATTACAGCCGATTGTAACAAGAAAAAGCGAACGGATATATTGTTAATTTGAAGAAAAAACTTTCTACTTTCCCGTGTTCACTTTCTACATTTTTAATTTCTTGCGCAGAATGAAGTCGTGATTGGTGGCAAAGAACTCGAGATATGAGCTAGTAATCCTACTTTTATATCGGTTGCCACTCAGCTAGCTTTATGTTAGAGCCGCCAAAAGGTTGCTCGAATCCTTCGACCAGAAGTCATTTATCAGTTGAACCCTATTCATCATGTTAAGCTCATGGGCTTTATCAGTTACAAAAGCCACGAAATTGAACTGTGTAAATGAAGTTATATTACGTCGCGCCTAATCAATGTGTCTGCAAAGTATAGTTTGTCGCACCAGAGTCTATTATTGACATTTGCAAGAAAATCAGTTAAGTATATAAAATTTGCAAGTACAATTAAAGCGCACTATCAGTCATAAGAATTCACATACACTTGAATCTTTCCTAAAAAGTGATAATTAAACCCTTGCCATACCATTTTCTGTGTAAGTAAAGTTATTATAACATCTTCATCACTAAAAATGTTACAGGAAAGAAGCGACAATTTATCTCTTTTATACTGCTACATTTACTTTAATGCATAAATATTATGCATTTTGATTAAATAATTTCAATTTTGATACAATAAATGTGTATTTTCTGTACAAAAACTCCGGTTTCATATTAACATACTTTCTCCTTCGTAGCGTCTGTTAGGATTATCAGGAACATCATTAAATAATAAGTTAATTTTATACACTTATAATATTATAATTTATTATATAACTAAATATTAAAATAAATATTGAATGTAATTAATGTGATCGAAGACTATTTGGTTATAGCCATTGGACCTCTGTCAGTCTTTCCACTTCGCTTCTGTTTTTCGTTTTCCAGTACCGTGGGTAGACATATAATTAATGACAGTGGTTCCCTCGACAGTATCCCTCCGCAGTATTTTTATATTTATGTATAATATAGTCGAGGGGAGGTACAAGAAACCTTTATCTATTTCGTCGAAAATTTTCTAATTTCAAACGTCTCTGCGAGGATTGGAACATTTATTTTACCATCCGACCTGAATATATTAAATATATTTTCACAGGAGAATGTAACACGTTTCCAAACTCGTTCCCTTTATTAACCCTCTATGAGCCGAATTTTTGTTTTTAATAAAAAAAAAATTGGAGGAACGAAAAATCAGAAATTATAAACCAATATATGCAAATGGAAAAAAATTTTTCTGTTTAAACAATTTTATTGCAATATATTCACTATTTGATTTTCAGGTAACAACGGCCTATAAAGTTTTCACTTCTGTGCATAGAAGCTTAAGCATGAAATTCCATAAAACAATTTGCACTTGACGTTAAACATTTTATTTTTGAAATCTCTTTGTTGGATTACATTGCAGTGCATACATATTGGTATAGTCAACTATATTGCCTATAATTTCCTTGTCAAATGTTTTCGAAAATAGGTCACAGGAGAATGAGGTGCTTCGGGGACATTAGGGCAATCTACTTTCCAAAGGCGATAACAACTATTATTATTCGTCTGGGATAGTGGTTGCCAAACAATTCTTTGTGGTCCTGCATCTTCCTCATCCGACGAGGATCGAGTACTAAATTCTTCGTCACTGTCAATGACATTTATCCGTCGTCGGGGAAGTACTATTACATCTTCATCGGACTCGGAATCTAATAAGGAATCATCGGATCTATTACTGCTAATGCGTCTAATTCTAATTCCTCTGTTATTTCTATCCGATTTTGTATCCATATTTTGGGTATATGATTTGTAAATTTGAAAACAGGAGAAAGCACAAGCTTTATCCTAAATGTACTGAAATCTGCCATAATAATAGCCCACTGTAACCTCAAAGTTACAAAACTGTATCATAAAAAAACAGTAACAAATTTAAAATTGAAATGCAAACAAATAGGTTGTTATTGATATACGAACCCAGAGCTATTATGTGCACTATTTTTAGTTTGGTAATCACTGACAAAAGCACAAATAATATCAATTGGATCAAATGGTTTCGCTTATTTTTACTGCAGACAGTTTGCACAGCATTTATTTTGTTATTTCAGGTTGATGAGCCTAGCAACGGTCACAAATATTAATATTGGTTGTCTTGGCAACGTTATATATGGAAAATGCCGATAAATTAAAATGTGACCTGAAAGTTACACGGGCCCATAGAGGGTTAACATACATTATAGCAAAATTCTGCTTATGAACTGCTTCTTGTGCGGTATTCGACTATAAATACTATGCTTATTCTCCGGAAACGTTCAAAATGAACTTTCTTTCAAAACGTATCAATATTCTTTCGAACCAATCTTGGACCAGAAATAGTTGGACCATTTTTTTCTTCCAGATAATTATTCATTCATTATCCAGAATTAATTTCAATGGAAAGTAATCCGGTGGTATGTAATTCTTTCACGATTTGACAAGTGGTAGACTTACTTCTCTCTAATAATTTTGCAATTTCTTTATGTGACTTGCCTTCATGATGCCACTTAATTATTAATTCTCAGTAAAAAGCATTCATTTCCGTTTATTTGACACATTGATAGTGTATATTTTATAACTTTGCCAATAGTCACAGTATCGATCACACAAAATGAACTGTATCAAAAAATGTTTTCATTCTACTCTACTGATGCAATGTGTATATAGAAACATTTACGTCGTGTGAATACTTTTGTAATTTTCACATCGCCGATGTTTTAAAAAAATATTTTGTATCTACTGTTAACATTAATGTATCGACTTCAAAGTTGATGTAATGTAATCATAATATTTACAACTTATTATTGGAGTAAAATCATTATGGAATCTTAACTAGATTGCTTTTAATACTAAATATAAATAGATATAAATAGATAGATGTTTTGTTTATTTATTTTGCTTTTTTATTGTACACTTTTCTCCCAGTTTTCAGGTTCTGCTACACATAAGTTCACATATTTTGTATTTGGTCCTAATTTCAAGATTAAAATGACCGGCTTAACGCAACGACACCTTTTTCTTGTTTTCGCTGCTCACAGACACGACTTCGGTGTTTTGGATTTTTGTTTTCTCGAGGCATTCAGTTTTCACCGTATTCGTTCGACCATTTTTGAACAGACGTAAAGAGATCTCTTTGGTATATTTGTATCATTTTTATCGCTCTGAAATTCTCCGTAAAGTGGAACAATGCGCCAAATCCACGCACAGCGAAGCAACTCCAAACAAACGCTTTTGTAACACGTTTAACGTGTGCAAATCGGTTTTGTCGGGTTTTCTTTATTGGAAACGAAGCTCAAAACGAGAACCGTTTCAATAATATAATTTCATTTTAATCACGATCAACATTTTCCCGAATTTAGGGCGCGCATTTTTGTCGCAGAATTGACAACGAGAAGCTGTTTCGTTAACAACCATTCACAGTTACTAACATATACTCATTAGTTGTTCTTTTACATTTTTGCAACATGTTAACGCAGCTAAACATTGGTAGAATTCATTGTATTATTTGCAGTTTATTAGAATTATCAAAAGAAAAGATTCATTTCCACCTGGTTCCGTTTATGTCGTTGATCATGCTTTATTTTGCACAAGGAGTCATAGTTTAATAGTTACTAGAATATCGACGTTTCATAAACTTTTATGTGTACATTCATTGCAACTATAATTGAAGTATGGAAATTTGTTTAAATTTATTAGTACATTATGTAATAACGTTCACGACATTCTAATCATTGTTAATTACTAAAATACTTTTTTATCTGGAATCTGTTACTTTGGATGACTAATTATATAAAATAGTTCTAGAAGAAATTACATAAATAAGCACACAAGTGTTAAATTTATAAATATGGATCTTATATAGTTTTGAGTGTATTATACAATTATTTAATTATTTATTTGAAAGAAAGTAGACTACTCCATGTATATTTATAAATATCGTTTTGTTACACGAATTTCGTTATGAATAGCAGAAGAGATTTCTACCTTAAAATTCTGCAATTTAATTAAATATTTATAAACACATTCTACATTCTAACCTCTATTATTCAAATTTCAAGAAACTTTGTGAGCGTTAAAAATAATGCACAAAAAACCTCTTTCTTCGTAGCCATAACAGAAATATAAACAATTTTTATTTTATTCTGTTCGATAAGAGATCCGATAGCTCCTTACGAAAATAATGTATAATACGAGAAATTCCCCTTAAAACGAAACAGAGATTATTCGAATAAAGAATAAATAAAGGCGTCATAAATTATGTAGGAGTTAGAAAACGATCATAGAAAACTATTCTCAATACATTGACGATTAAAAATAAATGTAAGAATTAATATTTCACGTTGAAGGTCAGCGACGGTAAACGATATTTCTTGTGGTATGACTTAATGCATTGTTGAGGATGAATGCTCGCTGATATTGATTACCCATTTACGAATTTTGAATAAATTTTCTGAATTAGAAACATAATGTCAGGTACATCTTCATTTCCCAAATTTTCTTGTATAAAATGTTCAAAAGTATAATTGCTTCCTAAACTTACTGATATGACTGTAAAATTAGCGAAATATAAGGCTAAAATGTTTAATAAAATTTTGTTCATGTTGAACATTTTTTATTGTACAGTTATACAAGTGCAATGGCCATGATCTTGTATTTCATTTATAAAATCGAATGAGTATTATGTGACGCCATAATACACGATGTGATAGTCCGGCGAGTCTTCAATTATTAATCGACTGTGTAATTTTGTTCGTGTTTCATAATGTGTTGCATCTAATAAAATATTGTGTCTACGAAGACCGCTGTCCAAACAAATGATGGCAGCGATCATGTTAAATATTCATCGGGTGCACGTGCACTTAACTGTCTCGATTTAACCCTGCGGAGGTCATGGTTCATCGGATGGATACATGCAAATAAATCCTTTTATAAATATTTTTTCACAGAGTAACAGTAATTGACAGATGTACAGTGTGTATAAAAATTATTCGTACAGTGATTAATGTAAAACAGTTTATTTAACAACGTATATTATTTAATTTTTCCGAAGCAAGTATTTACACATTTGCACTATTCATGGAAATAAATTATTGGGTTGTAATGTAACTTCGTACAGTTGCAAAAATATATTTTAATTTTAGGGATTTAATTGTGACTCGTTAAAAACGTAGATAACTGATAATGCAGCAAGAAATGTAGACTAATTATAACTCTTTAATTTGTTAATAAAAGAAAAGAAAATATTAAAGATTACCGAACGAGTTTATGTTAGATTTCAATAAACAATGGATGTAAGATGACACTGAACACCTGAGGCTTGGAAAATTGTTTATATTTAAACTATGATAATTTTGTAAGAAATAATCGCACGACCATAAATTTGGACTTATTTTAAAGCTACAAACTTTTTATCATTTAGTTACATAATGGATTAGACATTTTATTCTACGATTTTAGTTCATGATGTAGCAGGTGAGAAATGAAGACGTTCTTTTTCGAAAATGATGCACATTCAAGAGTCTGTGAAAATTTTGAAACATTTTTTCTCGTGACTGAAACTAACACGAATTTAAAGTTTCGAGCTCCCGCTTTCGGATGACGCCTTAAAAATCGATGTACGACTTTTTTTAGTCGTTTCGTTGTTTTTGAGTCAGAGGTAAGCCTTTAACTACACAATAGTACAAGTGACGTCATGAAGGTTCTAAGGGTTAGACCTTGTTCCTCGTTTTTGTGTTATAAGTCAGTGAAAAAATTGTACATCAATTTTAAAGGTGTTATTGTAAGGAAGAGGTTTCAATATTTAAATTTATGACAGATTCATTTACGAGAAAAAATTTTAAAGACATTTAAATTTGAAGCATATTTGAAGAATTAAAAGATGTCCTCCATTTAAAAAAAAATCACACTGTTTTGAGAAAGTATAGAATTCAAACTGTAAAATAAATCCAGACTTATAGTTCTACTATCTGTTTATACGAAATTATTATAATTTAAATGTTGGCTATTTTGTGAAAATCGGAATTTTAGTGCTTAAATATTTTTTGGATCGAATAATTTGAAAGAATCACAAAAATCGATATAAACAATAACTATAAGTATTTTATCATTTATCATTTATGAAGGAAATATGTTGGACCAAAATTAAAGTTTGGGATCAGAACACTTAAGAAATAGCATTTGAGTTTAATTAGCATTTAAATGTCCTTACAAATTCTTGTTAGACACATCTTGTTTGAATAACAAATGAATAAAAAACGACAAAAAATCTCGTCAAACCACAAAAATTTACTCAATCATTAAATGAATAATGAACACGTAAATTAATTTTAAGTATTACTAGTTCACATTGAAGGTTAGGGTCGAATAAGTACATTATTTATAAAAATGCCTCGTACAATATAGAAAAGTATTGACAGTAAAATCTATAGACCTCGATTTTATATGAGTAATACTATATGAAATCGATTAGGTTATATAAATTAGTTGCAGTAATAATAAAAAGCATATAAGGTTATTAAATATATCTCTCATTAAATATCTGGAGTTCTTCAAACCTTCTAAACCTGATTAGTTAACAGAAAATGCATCTAAATACAAGCGTTTTTTTTTTATCACATTTACAACGACTTCATAAGATAATATTAACAATAGCTTAGCAACATATTAATACACTACTAATCAAATTAATTTAGTCACGTAAATATTGGTATATAATTACATTTCTAAATCAAATTGCTGTAATATTATTGCATTAACAGTCTTTTTATTTCTCTTGCATTCTGCATAGTAAATCGAAATGTTTTAAAAAAAATGTTCTATCCACGAAAATGAAACTTAACGATGCATCTGAATAACGAGAATTAAAGGTATTATGTACTATATGTTTCATATTTTCCAATTCAAAATTCAAACATTTAATTCAGATAAATACCGTTTTTCCTCCACCACAAAATATTTCCAACGAGATATTTAAGTATTTGATCATGAAATCATATACCGGATTAAGAGAATTATTTTCATACACAAATTGGATTTCATAAGGCAGAAAAATGCAGACGTGTGTTAACATTTACGTTTTGAAGTTGTAAGGTTAGCAAACAGGTAACATTAACAACAGTAGAGTCTGAATTACACAGTTCTGCCATTAAGTACTAGAAAATTAACGATGATTCATTCTCGAATAAACGGGAAAAACAGACCCCAATTTGTAATTAACGCAGCAGCTTCCAATGTTTTATTAGAGTACGTAAAAAAGGCAGACAAAACATTTGCTTAACTCCAGTCAATTAAATTTTAATTTTCAAATCAGGAATTTCAAAGACATGAATTATTCGATTTTTCAAGTCTTGTTAATTTGGCCTTGGAATGTGTTGTAAATGTTAACATCCCGAGCATCCTTCTCTTTCACACAGATGATTCTACAAGTATTCTAATAATAAATCTTTCAATTATAAAAAGTTACTACAATAATAAGAATGGACTCATTGTGAAGCTTTAAGCCGCCACTTTTGCAATCTTTCGGTTATTTTTTAATAAGATATTTTTACATAATGTAGTGTGTAAAAAGTGAAGATACACTTTTTCCACGAGTGCTGTTAGTAAAACGTTTCTGAAAACATTGAAAAGTTTTTCTCATGGATGAATCCACTGTAACTTGTAATAAAACATTTTATGATTTTTTTTTTTATAATTATTTAAAATTTATCACTATGATATATATTTCCTGTAATAAATCTAATAAAATGTATTATAGTTTTGTATGTGTTACAATAATTTATTATAAACATTTCACATCACCGTTTAAAAATTGAGCATTAAATTAGCTTTTTCATTTTCGAATTTTCGACGCTGTCTCAGATATGGACCGTTTATTTTGAAAGTGGTGTAAGTCCTTTTTTAAAAAAAATGAGTTATGCTTAATTTATTGTAAACTTTTTATTTATAACTTGTTAGTATTTAATATCTTAAAAAATGCTTATGCTTTGTTCAATTTAAAATTGGCCGGTAAAAGAAATTATGTAACCATTGATTATGAAAGTGGTATAAGTCCAATTTCCATAGACAGAAAAAATGGCATTACGAAAAAAGAATTTCCTATACACACCACAGGATTATTATGATGTTATAAACCAATATAGACAACATAATAAATTTATTTTACACGAAATGAAACGAGAGAATTTCGTTTCAACAAAAAAATCTACAAAACGCAATTAAAAAATAAATAAGAAGAAACACTAATGGAGAAAAAGTAAATTGGTTGCAAATATGTTGGATGAGATTTTGCAAAAGTGCACCGTATACTATTTTATATAAAACATCAATGGAGGACACAGACTTTAAGACTCTAAATTTATAAACTACATGTCCGCCTGGGAAGACCGCCAAAATTTGAAAAATTGCCCTGGCGATTTTGTATCACGATGCCAGGCCTATTACATATGAAAAATATAAGGATATGCATCAGCTATTAACTTATATACCTCCTGTGCATCATGAATATTTCAAAACACTGCCACATGAAGAGCATAAATAATTAATAATACCAATATCTTGTGTTAAGTTTAACAATATATAAATATAATTAACGTTCAAAATAAAAAATACTAATTCTATTTTATTTCTTGTTATTATTTATACACAAAATTGGATTAATATGAAATATATTTTAAGCGATATTTGTTATTTCAAAATTGAAATTAAATGATATTTACAATTGACTAATTATGAAAGTGGTGTAAGTCCATTTGCAGCCTGGAAATATATATTATTTTAGTTAAATTCGCCTAAAAGAAATTTATATAATCAAATTACATATTGATAAATCAGTACAAACATTCCCAGACTTCACATAATTAACCTATATTTTTTAATTCTCACTTCTACTAACATTTCATTTTCTCTAAGCACAAAAAAATCTACTTGCACCACTTTCAAAATAAACGGTCCATATATTAGTTCACATTTTTCAATCTAAAATCAAGCAACAATTACCTGTAACAGCATTCGTCGCACTCTAAATAATTAAATTAGCAATTTTTACATAAAATGTTACTTCAACAGCCCTGTATAAAATCTAAATAAGTACGATAGTCCGTCAATAATATATAACATCGAATATTAAATAACAAGTCACCTCTGTTTGTTTGTTGAAGTGTAGTATATTTTCCTTTGATTGAGTAGATCATACTTGTAAACATAGTCGGGAAGTGACGAGTAACGTGTTTAGATATTTGCGCGAGGGTGATTAGACACGAACTTGTGACTTGCCTCGTGTGTACCATAATCCTGTGAAAATATGCGTATGTTTATCTTCGACTGTTTTCCTTCGACCACGCCATCTTTAAACAGAGTGAGTCGGCGAAAACTGCAAACTGTTTCATTTATAAATTTTCTGTAATATTAATCAGACGATCCTACAAATTGCACCTCTCTTTCTATTTTGATAATGATTAAACAATTATTATAGATACCAAACTTGTACTAAATACAAACATTCAGATAGAGTATTTCAAGATGAATACGATGACCTATTGGAAAGGTCATCAATAACAGTCAAATTATTCAGGTGGCTGGTTTTAAGTATTAAAATATAAATATTTTTTAAATATATAAATATAAATAATATATAAATAAATAATTATTTAATAAATATTAAGATATTTAAGTATTTTAACCCTGTACATTCTCGTTATGTATTGTAAATGTCCTAGTAAAGTTTACAACATAGGATATCCTAACGACGTTTTTTGCAGACGTTCTAAATACGTGTTCTAGACTTTCGAAAGTAGTCTTTTGTCGATGTCGAGGATTGTATCGTTTTATACGTTTTTGTAATAAATATACTGTATATGTCCCAGGGTTTAAGGATCAAACTTTGCCGGTATATTCAATGGCAGTAAATGAGAAACAAATGGATGTAAACATAAGTCACATAGAACTTTATGAAAAGGTTATAACAAAATTACAGAATTCAAGTAATATAGGAATAGTAACTGACTTGCTGTTGCTGCGATCATTGGCTCGAATAGATCAATGTATTTACTACTTGACGTCGTCATTTCCAGAGTTAATTAATGCTCCATTTTAAAATGTCTACCTTCCTTGACAATACATGATCGACAAGCGATCAAAGGTCGAATTTATAACTGCCAATTTCGTTTCTATTCTGTTTCATTTCATTGAATGTACTATTAACCTTTTGTATTAATTTATTACGCGAGTTTATTCGTGTTTGACACACTTTATCTTTCAAAGTTCCCTATAGATAAAGGTCGAGTGACGTAAGATCGGGCGATTTTAGTGAGCAAATATTACTTGAACTCCGTCATTTTCTTATAACTATTTAATAAAGCTCTGTGTGACCTGTGTTTACACAATATATTTTTCTTATTTAGTGCCATAGAATATGCTGACAAAGTTTGACATCTTCAACCCTGGGTCTTAAACCATGGGACACCCTGTATGTATCTACATACGTGTAGCGACCATCGACTTGCGAAAAGTTTCACTCGGAAAACGCCTGATTGGCTGTAAAGCAAAAGTGGCATTAGCCAATTAGAGGGCGTGTCATTATTTTCTGAGAATTTAACTATTATAAAAATACAATAATGTTTATGTTCATTCGTATCTATATATTCATACCATCATTTCCCTTAGTCTTTTGTTAATCGCTTTAATTTTATAGTTTTGTAATAAATAAAGATTTTGTAGTTGTTATTCTGAGTTTCAAAAGTTTGCTTCATTTTGAATCGCAAGACAAGACGTCACTTCGTCTTGAATTGCATACAAATACGTGCGATTTGATTCTATTTGTTTATTTCCAAACCTCTATATACGTTTATAAAGCATGTCCCAATTAGCACAAAGTCATCTTGTGAACTTCCGATGACTTTATAGACGTCCCAATTACGTCCACATGTCTCTTACACATTCTCTCATCCTGTGACCGTCCTAGGGAGATCCCATTTACAAAGTGGGACGTCCTTTGCCGATGTTCTCGATACGTTTTCTAGACGTTCGAAAATAAAATCATCTGTGAGCGGTTTAACGAGAATTTGATTGTTTTGTACGGTTTTGTGATGTATTTACACATGTGTGCCCATAATTATGAAAGTGGTCTAAGTCATATATTTCTTGTTTCGAGATATTTAATGAATTGCATTTGAATAAATTAAAAAATATTTTTACATTATGCGACATTTTAATTTATAATTTTATTAGTCTTGGTTAATAGAAATTTATTATGAATATGAAATTTTATGTGAATTTCATACAAAAATGTTGTTTTTAAAGTTTGAACTGACTTAGATCATTTTCAAAATTAACTGAATGTCCTATAAATGACTTAAAGCAATAAAGAACTATGAGTTTTATTTAAAACAATAACTTTAATGAAATAATTCATGAACATTTATTAATTATTTTTAAAAAGTAATCCATTTTTATCATTTCGAGTTTTTAAGATTCTTAAAATGTTCTTGAAAAACTGGAGGAATGTATGGTAGTAAACAAATAATATCTTTATGTTTTTCTTCCGTTACTGGTCCAGTGGTGGTGTATAATGGAAGTAATTTAATATTTCCGTATATTTTTGGTCTTCCTCTTTTAGGTGAAAGATCCAAAACGTGGAATTTAGAATCATCTAAAGAAGTTTTATAGAACATTTTATCAGGTTCATTTTTCAAGAATCTCATCCATTGAATTTGGAGCCAAGAGACAGATTCGTCCGCGGTATTTTTTACTCTTCTAGTGATTTCGTTGAACTAAAATCCGGCTGCGACATCCGTTTTATCGAAAATGTATTTCTCCTTCTACACTTTTCTATCAATTCATAATAATGCTCAGGGTTGTATAAGTAATTTGCTTTTCTTATTTTCATTTCTATCGACCCAAAATCACGGTCATTCGGTAGAAAGGAATGACCCGATACCAAAAATTTGTGGTCTACTGTTTCAATATTATTATTTGATGACTGAGCAATTTTCATCCATGTCAATGCTACTTTAATGTTACGAGTTTGGCCTGAACAAGCATCACTGTAAGCTATTACGTGTTTTTGAGTAATTATATCCTCCATATACAGAGGGCCACACGCCATTATCAAGTTATGTTTATATAATTTCTTGAAATTTTTGACTTAGACCACTTTCATAATTAACACTAAATGAATTCCATATAATGTTGAAATTACAACCACTGTCTAATGGTTCATTTTTGACGATATCGTAAAAATTACATTGAATAAATTTAGTTTAAAATAATGTGGTGTGAAATAACTGATAAACTCATTTTTTTTTTAATTTTGACTTAGACCACTTTCATAATTATGGGCACATATGAGAGTGCTAAAAAGAAGATGCAAAAGAATAAGAGATATTGAAATCATTGGAAATTGAACCCGCGGCGATCAGGTCGCTGGACTTGCCCTCTACAGGCACGGCTACTGTCGGATTGTTTTATTGAAAATGTGATATGAATATCAATCATAGAATAAGAAAGAACGTATAGAACGAATGTAGCAAGCGATGAGAGAAACTCTTGCGAATGTATAGAAAGGTATATGCGAAGAAAGAGTTGAATATGGGATTATTGATTTGTTGTTGCGCTGTTCATTGAAAGCTTGCCGTATATTGTAATCGTTACGTTCTATCAAATATTCATTATTTTCAACAGATATATTCGATGATATTACTAGATTCTGATATTTGCAGTATTCAAGGCATTCTGTTTATTAATATCTTGAAAGCGCCTGAGTATTGAACCTAACATTAAAACATATGTACGTTGTGCTACATACAGGGTGAGTTACTAAACGTTTGTACCTGAAATATTTTTGTTGTTTCTATTGATACGTAATATAAGGTAGTTGAATGGTACAATGGGGCTGACACGATGCTATAAAAAATGTTGTTTTTATGTCATTTTTTTAGAGACATCAAGGTCACCTTGATTTTTTTTAAAAGGAACCACCCTTTTTGAAATACCTACAATAATAGTCCCTTTCATTAAGAATTCAGTGACTATATTATTCCAAGGTCAAGGACAGAAAAAACGTATAAAACTAAAATATGGAAGCAGAATACCTGTGGACGGTTAGCGCTGGGCGAATTTTTATGACAGGAAGTCACTATTGTTACCCTGGGCCTTGGTTCTTTGATTTTAGATTCTTAAGGCTACGGTGTGGGCCTATCACTGCCACATTTGGCAATCATTGCCGGCCGACCCAAGGCACAGGGGCTACACCTCCTTCTACTCGACGAACCCTTAGACAATAGGGGGTCGAACGCTGTACAAGTGACCATCTTAGTTACGCTTTCGACACGATCGGGTGGTTCCACCACCTGATCTAAATTACTTGCAGATGTGGGTGCACTTCCTGGTTCGGCAAATTTGGTCACCCTTGAAAATGCCTCCAGTATCCCCACTATCTACCCTCGATTGTTGTCACTTGTACAGCCCTCCCAGCGAATCGTAAGGCCCAGAAAATATTCATAGACTTCCGTTGGTCCATCGACTTCTTCTGAGAGAAGGGATGATCAACGGAAAGAGTAGGGACAAGCCTTTATCAGGTCGAACTCGTGGCTGTCTCGATATAGTTGAATACTTAGACATTTAGATACATAGATACTTAGAGAGATGCGATCTTGTCACGTTTCGTGTTATACATCGTACTTGTACATCACGATAGCCTCAGTCAGTACTTCGAACCTCGTGAACATTGTTATATATAGTCCTTCCTAAACAGGGAAGGTGGTCCTTCGAGAAGTTTAGTTAATCATTAAAATTTAGTCGGCACACCACGTGCAAACAGCCAAAGTCTGACGGATTGAAAAATCCATCACAGACCGCAACAACCTGTATTTTATAAATGTTCGAAATCATGTCCATCTACGTCGATACATTGATGTAAACGAGCTCTGAAGGAATATTGAACTCTGATAATTACATGAAAGTAATTATAATGTGGATGTGCAAAATAGTGAATCATCTGATGGTTCTTCAATACGATTTATAAACAAAAATTCGCTGAAGAAAACAAATAACAATATATTGTAACGGAACCATTAATATTCATTTTTATGAAAAATCTGTAATAAAAATATCTAATAATTAACTTTTTCTGTGATAAACAACTTAAAAATTTAAACACCAAATTTAAATTTATTACTTTCTTCACTTGCTACATCAATTAGTTCCATCAGTCACGTAAAAATTGTAACATTACTGACGATAACTTTTTGGCTATTCTTTATTATTAATTTTATATACTGTTATATGAAAGCTACATCTGTATTTATGCATTCTACAATATTTATTTGAGTTTATATTATGTAGGGAATTTTAAAAAAACAAGTAACATTATTTCATCGTATTTCTTCACTTTTTGTTTTATGGAGTTAATCGAGTTATGCAATGAACGGCTCAATTATTAATACTACCTTTAGGATATTTGAATGATATTAGAACATGCGAAATTTTGGCTTGAGACCACTCACAAAACATAAGAAATAAGCATTTCGAGAACGTCCGAATTTCAAGTCCTAAGGACGTCCCAGGGATGTCCCGAACGAACGTAGGAGGTTTGCACATAAACTCGACATGAAACGGACGTCCTATGGACGCACGGTGCTATCTGGGTTAACATTAGGTTTATAGGTCGCGTCAAATTGAAGTGTCCTAATATTTTTAATTTACTATTATTGAGACTATAGAGATGCATCCGTGAGGAATTATTGAACAAATTTTATTTGCGTATGAATTCTATGGAAAATTACTAAAAATTTAAATAGTTCAATATTCTCATTGGTTTTATATAGTAATTTAAAGTATTTAGTTACTCACGAAAGTATTTGGACATTCTTTAACCATTTGCACTACAAGCAATTTTAATTCTTACCTCAAGACATATTTCTGTCCAGGAATAATTCCATTGCACGTGGTTCTCTTCCTTTCGTGCATATCAAATTTGTTACTGTTAATCGTAGGGTAACACTTCAATTTTTATTAACCTCTTTATTACAAACATTTATAATGTACAAAATATTTTGAATAATAGTTCGACGATTTTCAGTGTCGCCTAAGAATTAAATTTAAATAAATTTTTTAAAATTGGACCAAACGTCTTCACTTTCATTGAGCAATTAGATGCATTGATTTACTAAATGATATGCGAAAAGGATTTTGCAAAAGTTCCTATTAGTATGAATTACATGACAAATAAAAAGGTACTTTTTAAATATGTTTTATTTGAGTCACGTATTAAAAATTTTAAGACGCATTTTGTAGATCTATGATAGTTATACGCATGCAGAAAAATCCATTGAAATCGATCGACGTACATGCGAGCTACATGCCATTGAAAATGGTGAAAATTGCAATTTGTCACGATTCTTGGTCAATTTTTGCTTAAACTTCTCAAATTCTCACATCTTCGCATCTCGTTTTTTCTGCGTCAACCGAATACGATGACATTTTCAGCATGCGAATAACTAACACAGTTTTGCAAAACGCACGTTTTAAATTTTCAATACAAGTTTAAATAAAAATATTATAAAGAATGTCTTTTTTATTTTTTTCATGTAATTTCTACCAATAGAATTATTTCGAAATTATTTTTACGTATCATTTGGTAAATCAATGCTTCCAATTGCTCCAGAAAAGTCAAGTCGTTTAGTTACATTTTTAAAAAGGTATTTAAATTTAATTTGAAATGATTTAGTGTGATGTTAATTTCTATGCGAGTCTTGTTGCGTTTTGTCCGTCGTCACCTCGGTTTAGTCGTGATTGATTGAGAGTAGTTTGAGGTGGAGGATATAGCGATTTTCAGTTGGTTGCAGGAGCGGTGGAAGAACTATACTTGAAGGAGTAGGAAACTGTTAATTAAAGAATATCGTGATTTATTGTTGGTTGTCAGTTTTTCGTTTTGTTGAGTGCGTCACACGTGGTGTTCGTTTATTGCATCTCTTTTGGGTATGCTTGCTAATTTCTATTCAATCTATTTTATTATTGTAATTGGTGCCTACTTTGAATCCAGTATACTAATTACATTTCTGGAAAATATTGTACCAATTAAGGGTTAATCTCTTGTCTGTGGTGCCTGGGTCTATTTCAACGCAGAGTATTAAAATTACCATCCAAATCACTGCTTCATTGGGGATGTGAGAAAGGCTAATTAAAAGAATTAATAATTAAAGCCGTGAACGATTTGTATAATCGTCAATTATATACTATAAGAATGGTTTGTTGTCCGAGTGTTAGCAGAGTCTTATCATTATACCGAACGATGCAACTCGTGCAATCCCTTGATCGAACGTGACTCATCGTGATTTAACATTTCACTCTTAGATATAACTCATGGAGTGTCCAGCGTGTTGAAAACTTTCATCGATCTTGAAGCGAAGCGGTCGTCGAGTTTGCAATTCCCTGCAACCGGATCTCCAAATGCAAAGGGCGGGCATGCATTATTCATAATCTAAAAGTGGCAAGTGTTCCAATACTTTCGCGAGCCGGTGTAGTTTGATTTTTTAGGACAGTTCGATACTGTTTGGACGGAGGAACCTTGGTCCCCTTTTTCCTTTTTTTCCATTACTCACTCCAAAGCTGCGCCAACACGCCCTATAGCTTCCGGTGCCTACGAGTTCCTCCCCGAATTTCTTTCCGCCGCGCCCCGGGAACGAGAATTAATCAATTCTAAAGGGAAACCTCACGTCCATTCATTTCTTCTGAATGACTCGTGACCGGAAGGAACTTGTCCCGCGGAACGACCATAAAGCCCACGTGCCGTAGCCGTGGGTTCATGGCTATTTTTGAACGACCGCTGGAATTAAGTAGGATCCATCGAAGCATTGATTAACCCTTTGCACTTAAAGCAATTTCAATTCCAAAATCGAAACATTTTTTAACCTAGAATAGTTCATTGCAGAATACTGAATTTCCTTTCGTACATATAAAGTTCATTACCATTATTGGTACGTACAACACTTCCATTTTTATCGATTTCTTAACTAGTGGCTTCCGCGGATGTCATCTTACATTACGATGCGCCATTATAGTGGCTCGAGCACAATCAATTGCATTATTAATTATTAAAGTAAATGATTCGTGTATACAGTCCGCGACAATAGAAGAGCATACCTTCTAAATTTCGTCGTATTTTAAAAATAGAACAGAAATGAGAGCGTTCAATCCATATGCTTCTTGAGTTACTTCTTATATATCCATCTTAGTGACCTTGACACGTAAACACTGCCCCTAAATTCTTGGAGTCGTTGTTTTGATAGATTTCATGGAAACGTAATCCAACAAAATAATAGCACACATGCTACACTCTCACTTCTCAGTTGAACACGAGCAAAGGAAGGTGGCTAAGTATTTGATATATAGTGTGGTGAATTATTGCAGAAAACTTCTAAAAAAATGGGTCGTGGAATGAAGTTAACAGATAGTGAAATGAAAACAATTATGACACTATCTAAAGAAAATGTTTCTATTTCAAAGATTGCGAAAGTAATTCATAGAAGCCGGAAGATTGTCATGAATTATTTGAAAAACCCCGAGAAATACGGTAATACAAAACGTCCTGGACGACCTGCGGCACTATCAGCATGAGAGAAACCTGCTATTCTAAGGGCAGCATCGAATGCACCAATGACTACCAGGCAGATTGCTGAAGCAGCAGGCGTACAAACAAACGTCAGAAATGTGCAACGTGTCCTGCAAAGATCTAAGCACTTGCAGCGAAGGAAGCTTAAAAAAAACCGCCTCTAACCGAAGCGCATAAGAAGGCAAGGCTGCAGTTCGCAGAGCAACATGCTCACTGGAAGAAGAAGTGGAGAAAAGTCATGTTCACCGACGAAAAGAAGTTTAATCTCGATGGACCTGACGGGTGAAGTTATTATTACCACGACTTACGTAAAGAAAAAATGTTTTTGATCCGTCGGTGGATCCGTGGGTGGCGGAGAAGTCATGGTGTGGGCCGGTATCGGCCACCATGGAAAGACGGATATTAATTTTATCAGTGGAAAATGAACAGCGTGAAATATCTAATGTTAATCCGTGAACAAATAACCACACACGCAATCAGAATTTCCGGGGAAAAACACATATTCCAGCAGGATAATGCAGCGGTTCATACCGCAAATGTTGTGAAAGCATTCTTCGAGACGGAAAATATTCAAATCTTGCAATGGCCAGCTCGTTCCCCTGACTTGAATATTATAGAAAACTGTTGGGGAGACCTTGCTAGAGCAGTTTATGCTAAAGGGAAACAGTTTAATAACGTAAACGAATTAAAAGAGTGCATTGCACTCGAATGGGAACGAATGAAGCAGAAAAGGATTAAAAAATTATTCAAGTCGATTCCAAAGCGAATAATTTCGGTTATAAAAAACTCTGGAGGATCTACAAAATATTAAATATTGAGTTCCCTTCGTATGTATGCATAAATGTTAATTAATTGCAATAATGTGCTATTATTTTGTCGCACCGGTTTATCAAGATATATACATTTTTGCAGATGAAACAAAAAGGACCATCCTTGTATATAGAAACTTAGCGCTATTTGGTGCTCAACACTTATGTGTACCTGTCTACATATTCAAAATTATATTTTGATACTTTAATAAATAAGAATTAACAAATTTTACGTGGTGTGCTATTCTATTGTCGCGGACTGTATGTGGGCTTTTTTTACTATTACTCGTACTTGCAGCAATTACATTTTTACGAATTTCTCAGATGCAAGCATAGCGATGTGAAAATTGTTTTAAACAGTGGTGTGGCAATTTTTACTGGCGCCTCAGAGTCGACATTCGAGTGCAAAGAGTTAACGGCACGTATAGGCAAATTCCGGTTTCATATTCACATACCTGATAAATCAATACTTCTAGTTCCCCCAAAGAAATCAAATTGATTATTCAATTTTTAAAAAGTTATTTAAATTTAAAGTGTGTCTGAATAGTTTCGTGAGCCACTGTAGGTATACGATTTACTAACAATTCTAGCGACTCCCTGCTTTCGCGATAGGTTCGTTCGCTACTTCATATATTGCGAGAGATTTTTCCAATCTAATGGCTTCCCAGTTTCGCATTGGGTTCGTCCACGAAAACTACACCATCCTGCGGCTCTCCAATTTCACATCAGTTTCATCCCCATCCTACAACTCCCTGGTTTCGCACCAGGTTAGTCTGTGAGTCATCCGACCTCGTGGCGGCTACCCCGTTACGCGACAGGTTTGTTCGTGAGTCATCCAAACTCGAAGAGACTCTCCAATTTCGCATCAGGTTCGTCTGTGAGTCATCCAATTTCCTAGCCTCTCCCCAATTTCGCATTGGGTTCGCCCGCGCGTCACTCCCAATGGCTCCTCAATTTCGTAAAGTTCGTTCACGAAGTTTCAAGCTCCTATGTCTTCGCAAACTCGCATCAGGTTCATCTGCGCTTAACTCTATTCTTGGAGGTTCCCCAATTTCTTATTGGGATCATCCTCGACGTCTACAATTCTACATAGAGGCTCTCTAATTTCGCATTGAATTCGTCCTCGCACGTAACTAACAAATTGGAGCTGTATTCCAGGAATGCTAATCCTTTCGCCGGTCTCGCGCTATTTGCAGCCTTGGCTTGTAATAAATATAAAGTTATTTGGATACCCATCTCAAAATCCAGATTTGAATCTAACTGAGAATAGATAGATCTAACTGAAAACAGACGTTTCTAATCGTTTTAAGTCTGAATTTGAAAAACTTATTTAAGAACACATGGAAATTATCTCTCATTTGAACTTCTCAAAGATGGGCTGTTAAGGGGATACTGACCTCGCTATAATGATTTATAATGTCCAAAGGTTGGTAATTATTTAGGGGGATAATGGCTTCACTGTAATCACTTAATCCAGCCAAAGTTTGGCATCTTTTAAAGGGAATAATGGCCTTGATATAATGACTTATTCGGGCCAAAATTTGGCAACTTTTGAATGGAATAATGGCCATGCTAAAATCACTTATTCTTTCCAACGATTGACAGTTGTTGATGGGGATAATGGCTTTGCTATAATAATTTATTCTGGCCAAAGATTGCCAAATTTTGAAGGGGACAATGGCCTCTCTATAATGATTTATATGGACTAATCTTGGTAATTTTTTATAGGTATAATGGCCTCGCTATAATGACTTATTCTGGCTAAAGTTTAGTAACGTTTGAATGGAATAATGACCATGCTATAGTGTATATTCTAGCCAAAAATTGGCAATTTTTTAAGGGGATACGGGTCTCGCTATAATGATTTACTCTGTCCAAAGATTGGCAATTTGAGATGGGAATAATGGCCTCGCTAAAATTACTTATTGTGTTTGAAGTGTGGCAACTTTTGAATGGAATAATAGCCACTCCATAATGTATAATCTGGCCAAAAATTTACAACTTTTAAGGGGATAATGGCGTCGCTATAATGATATATTTTGGCCAAAGGTTGGCAGTTTTGAAGGTGATAATGACCTCGCTATAATGATTTATTCTGGCCAAATATTGGCAATTTTTTATGGGGATAATGAGAAGATGATGGCTTGAAGATTATGAGAAGTTATTCAGATGAAGAGTATTCACACCAAATATTAGCTACTAATTATTTATAATGATAACAATAGTTAATAAGTTTCGCGTCAGGTGTCCATATACTTTTGTCCCTTCGCATTATGTTGACTTAGTCACTAACATTAGAACTTCCGGACACTATAGTATACTAAAATACACTACTCAATAATAATGAAAAGGTTGCATTTAACCAAATTTCTTACAACCTTTACGTTATCATTTGCTTTAAGGAAAATGTTTATTTACATACTTTTCGTGGAAACATACTGATAATTTCAATAACCGTGAAAGAAGAAATCAGTAACAAATTGTTTTAATCCGTACGGTAGTTCTAATATTCAGTAGAGTTTACTTATACAGTACTGTAAATATTAATTTCAGTTGTGCACTAACCTAATGTCTATGCAATAAATGTATGTAATTAGTGAAATTTAAATACATAGCAACATATAAATATATGTATATATATTTGTATATATATTATTATTATTATGTATTGTTATTATTATATATTGTTATTATTATATATTATTATTATATATTGTTATTATTATATATTATTATTATATATTGTTAT
>CM052084.1:3348982-3362658 GCA_028453745.1 Agapostemon virescens
ATATATATTAAAATATACTACAATGTACTACAATATACTAAAATATATCAAAATATACTAGAATGTACTAGAACGTATTAAAATATACTAAAATATAATAGTATATACTAAAACATACTAAAATATATAAGAATATAATAAAATATGCTAGAATATACCAGAATATACAGGAATATGCTAGAATATGCCAGAATATGCCAGAATATGCCAGAATGTACAGGGATATGCTAGAATATGTCAGAATTTACTTGAATACACAAGAATGCACTAGAATATACTAAAATACGTTAAAATTTACTATTACAATTAGGCTTTAAATATAATAAAAAAGAGATTTGGAGTACTCGTGAATTACTGATTAATTTACTTACAGTATTTACTCTTAATTGTTACATTTAAATCGCCTTGTGGAACCATCGATATTAAAATACCATTTAAATGTATAAAGGTAGATATAATCTGTTTGAAATTTTATAATTGGATAACGTTGACTGAATCACACTCCGAGAAAAAACGTGTTCATTAAAATCATACAGATATTGAAAAATTGACGATATAAAAACGTTAAATGTAATTTTAAATATAATTATTTATATTGTAATAAAACGTCACATAATACCCTGGCTAATATAATTATTTTTCCATTTATATAAAAAACAATCTCTGACAGTCTGACTGGTTAATTGTGAAATAAGTTTTAATTAAAAGTACAATTAAATATTTAAATTAAAACTGGATGCAGGATATTAAAGATTAATTATGTACCTTGAAATTATATAAAATAAACCGGTAAATTGTTATAATATTTCTTGCTAAAAACTCTACAGAATATTTATTTATTTATTTCATTCTGAAAAATTTATTTCATGTGCAATAACCTACAAATAAAATTTTATTAATACTGACACTTTACCGACCGTGACTGTTTCAGAATTTTTTTAGGTCCACAGTTCATGTTTAAAAACTTTTTAACCGATCTTTCAACGCTGATAGAAATTTTTATTGAGAATGCTCAAGGCATCTTCAGTAACGTTATCTACTAATTTCGTTACAAACTACAATGTAAAAGTAGTTTTTTAAGTTTCATTCTGTTGTGTGCAATTATTGAAAGTGCTACTAACACTTTACCGACCGGAAGTCTATTAACACATTAACTGCCTATCCGACTACCTCGAAAATTCTATAAAATCAAATTAATTTATTGAATGAAGCAGTGATTGAAAACTTGAAATGTATGGCATATAGTTATCTATCAACCTTCTTGTATTCTTCAAATATCAACAAAATTGAATGCAATGAATATATTAACGTACAAATTTATTTTGAAACATGGACTAATAATTCTGTCACACATATATATGTGACATGGCAGTCTAAGTGTTAATAGGACTTCGAATAATTGTGATGTATCAAAACGAAGCTTAAAAACTGCTTTCACATTGCAATTTCTAACTAAATTATTAAATAACATTAATGTGGCTGCCTTGTTGGTTTACGATAAAAATTGTTGCCAGCATTGAACGACCCATTAAAAAATTGTCAGTAATTGATCATGAACCTTAGAAAATTGTGAAATAATGGCCGGTCGGTAAAGTGTTAAAAATGCAATACAATCTGACGAATGGTGCATTAATGTAAATTATGTAATTAAGATACTAATTATGTTATAATTATTTATATTTAGAAAAGCCTTCAAGAAACAGAACTAATTTTCCTTTGAAAGGTGCACAAAGCTCTCCCATTACAGGAAGAGATTGTGTACTAACTTTCCGTGGTTCAGACGCAAAAATGAAAAAGCAACTAGAAAGACAACGGAGTTTCTATTGAATTGGCGCGAATGGAGGCAGATAAATGCGCGCGAAAATTCCTCGGGATTGAAGATTCCTAGGACGAAGATTTTCAAGGGAAAATACCCGCTAGTACCGAGCACTGGCTAGCAGTTCTCTCTCGCGAAATTGCAGATCCTCTTGTGAGATAAGGCACCGGTTCCCTCTTTTTCTCAATGTTTTATCAAAGGATATGTGGAATCATTTATGAAGGTATATTGACTGCAACACACACACAGACACACACACATTGTCGAATAATTCACGAGGTCTTTCCGGATTTGTTTTTTTTCTGAAGGTGTGTGTTACTTTGTTTTCCGTGCAAAATTCATCTAACCAAGGAATCAATTTTGGTCGTTCCTTGTTCTGTAGCTGCCTACGAGTACTCAATGGTCCTCGACTATAAGATTCTGAATAGTATCATCATTTTTAATCAACGAAATTAACCAGTTAACTTTATTTATAATTTTCATTTGTTTGTTTGATTTCGTCTTGACCTCTAAACATTTTAAACATATTAAAATTTACGAATATAATTTAGTTTTCGCCAGAATTACAATTTAAATATTAAATTGTAACAAAATTTTATGCATGACGGATATAATCGTCATGACACAAAATTCTGCCACATCTCCATGACGGATATAGTCGTCAAACACACTTAACTGGTTAAAGGGGAAGCTCGGTTTAGAACAGAAAAGATAAGATGATTTTTGAAATAGTTTTTAAAAAAATTATTAAACGAATGTCTTTTAAACATTTGAGATAACTTATCTCACATTTGAGGAATACGTAGGAATCTTTTTGTAAACAATTGTATGGTAGATAGAGATGTTGGGAATAACGATGACTTTGAATAAGGATGATACAAACCGACGTACATTTTGTGGTCTTTAACACTAGAACTACCAAACCAGTCAAAATGAATGATCCCCAATTTTTTCGTTGGTAATTGTTGAAGTTACAAAAGTATTTTTATCAGAAATTTTTAGATGTGCTCTTTTGATGAAACTGAATACTGCGATAAAAATTGTATGGAATTCGAATAGAGAGTTTCGTTACTATTACAAAACAATGTATATCTTTCGTATCAGAATATACTAGACAATTTTCGACAAGAAAATAACGAATGATATTTTGATTACCTGTATCTCTATGGTGACCATGAACATTAGGGTGCTTCCAAGCTATATCTGTGAAAATTTTTTATCCAGATACAATGGACGATACCTAATTCTGGACGAACCAGAATTGTTCTTTTAGATGAGAAAAAAATTTGTGGAAAGTTTGAGCTCGACCAGATAAAAGGATCACGTGCCCCTTTTGAATAGAAAATTTTGAAATTCATCTCAACTATGGTATATGGCACATCGTTGGATTTTTCTTTTTTTTCTGAATAGGAATATGGAAAAATTATCTCTGTTATTTGTGATTATACGAAAAAATGTCACAAGAGAAATTTGCACTGTTCAATAAGGTAAATTTAATGCGAAAATAAAAAAATTTGTTGAAAATCGTATTTTCGAAATTTCAAGGTCATCGCTATTTTTATTTAAAGGAGGTCACATAATTTTTCCATATTCGTATTCAGAAAAAAAAAGAAATTCAACGATGTGTCATATGCCATAGTTGAGGTGAATTTTAAAATTTTCAAAATTTTCAATTCAAAAGGGACACGTGATCCTTTTATCAGATCAAGTTCAAACTTTGCACAAATTTTTTTCACCTAAAGGAACAATGCTGGCGTGAATTGTCCATTTTACACGTTGGTCAAAAATTAAGAAGCACCCTAATGAACATGACAAAGATATTTGAAGAAAGTACATGATCAATATATTGTTGGATCTTTAACTGAGAATTTATAGTTTTGTCTAGAAGTTTTCGTGTAGTATATGCAAATACTGTAATTTTATTTACATTTTTATAACAGTTTTATACATTTTACAGTTTGTTCCTATCAAAGTGTGAACAAAAATGTTTATTGCATTTATTGCAATTTACATTTTCCATTAACATTTTTATTTAAGCGCAAGTAAGGTGAAAACTTTGTTAAACTTTTATTAACCCCTTGCCATAACATTTTCTTTATAACTAAAGTTATTATAAAATCTTCATCACTGAAAATGTTACAGAAGAGAGAATACGATTTATATCTTCTATACTGCTACATCTACTTCAATGCTTAAATATTGCTTACAAATGAACAACAGTTAATTTTGTCTAAAAAGAAAGGCATAGTATTTATATTTGTTAGATTTTACTTAAAATCTTCGGTACGAGTGTGACTTCTTATATTGGAACTAGGGGTTAAAAATCATTAGAAGTATTACTTATGGTTAGAATTTATTATTGCATTTTGTTTTACTTTCAATAATTAAGAAATAATAATAAACTTTGATTCGTGTCTACATATACCCTAATAAAACTTGTTTATCAATTAATAATTATTTATAAACGTTTTTCTATATTATTACAATTTCTTGTTATTTATACTAAACAATTTATGTCTTCACATTATTTCCATGCATGCTTCTATTCGAATCCACGAACGTTTCGAATTCATAATGTAATATTAGAATAATGCACATTTTCAGGAGAGTTAACAGAATGCTACCATGCAAGTTAAATTTGCATAGTTACTATTCGGCTGCGGATAGTTTTACTCTTATAATATATTGAAATATGCAAATAATATGCTTGGAGTATGAAAATGTAGCATAAAATGGAATATGAAACATAATATATGCACAACAATATAAAACCATATATAAGAAATATATAAAATATGCAACAAATATATTTAAAATATGGAATTGTTGGCTCTGGTATATTAGCTTGCCATTACCGTAGCTCTGTATATTCTAATCCTTTGTTACACGAATTCGATTGCTTCATTACGAACACCATTGCATACCTGCCTCAGATTATGTAGAACTAAAACCGTAGCAAGTGCTCTTTACGGCTTGCACGCAGTTGGCAATCGTATGCACCTCCGGTGTACTAGCTTTCCAGTTGCAAAACGACACAATTATAGAGCTCCATGTCCCCTGATCGTATTCTTTCGCGAGCAACCTTAACAGATCTTGTCATCCTGGAAGACGCGCAAGGAAGAATCCACCATTGTCTAGTCGCCTTGGGTTTGTTCATAGCGAGCCGTTTGCTATCCTCGCAAACTTTGTAATGAGCAATGGCCGCATCAACGAAAGGGCACTGTCCAAAGACAAGTCTGTCCAAAGATAAGTCAAACACAATTGGTCAATTACGAGTCTTTCCTCTTTAACAATTTTGTACATAAGCGCGATACCGGGTATGCTCAATTCCTGTCCCATTCGAATCAAATTTAACCATATAGATTCCGCGAATCCGATAAAGTTCTATTTGGCATTTTGCAATTGTTCTTCGACCCCGCATCGCCAGTGCGTTAACATCGTGCAACATAGATAATATTAACTCATTTTACACACTACATCCAATTCCAATCGTGGAATCTCTGAAACCGTTAGTTATTCACCGAAATTCCTAATATAGTAATTCAACATCCCCATACGATACAATCTTACCGCTCAGATTGTGTCAATTAAGTAATAATTATAGTTACGAAGCGTACTAACAATTCTAATGACACTCTGATTTCGCGTCTGGTTCGTTCGCTTCATCATTTTCTAAAACAAGATGTATGCAGCCTAATAGCTCCCAAACTTCGTATTGGATTCGCCCACGAAAATTATAGCATTTTGCAGCTCGCCAGTTTCGCACTGGTTTCGTCCGAATCCTACAGCTTGCTGATTTCGCATCAGGTTCGTCAGTGAGTCATCAAACCTCCCAGTGGCTCCCCAATTTCTCGTTGGGTTCATCCACGAAGTTATAATCTCCTGTAGTTCCCCACTTTTGCATTGGGCCTGGCTGCGTTTGATTTCATTTCCAGAGGTTTCTCAATTTCACATTGGGTTCGTCCTTGACATCGATAATCACAGAGACTTCCCAATTTTGGATTGGCTTTGTCCTTGATATCTATAATCCTAGAAGCTCCCCAATTTCGCATTGGGTTCGCCCTCGACGTCTACTAGATAATTCTACAAGCTCCCCACTTTCAGATTGGGTTCGTCTTTGACGTCTATAATCTCAGAAATTTTACAATTTCGCATTAGGTTTGACCTCGACGTCTACTATATAATTCTAGAGGTTCCCCACTTTTGCATTGGATTCGTCTTTGACGTCTATAATCCCAGAGACTTCCCAAATTCAGATTGGGCTTGTCCTCGACGTCTACAATCTTAGAGCCATCCCAATTTCGCATTGGGTTCATCCTTGACGTCTATAATCCCATAAATTTTACAATTTCGTATTGGATTCGTCCTCGACATCTACTATATAATTTTAGAGGCGCCCGACTTTCGCATTGGGTTCGTCTTTGACGTCTATAATCCCAGAAATTTTACAATTTCGCATAAGGTTCGCCCTCGACGTCTACTATATAATTCTAGAAGCTCCCTAATTTCTCATTGAATTCGTCTTTGATGTCTACAGTCCGCGACAATAGAATAGCACACCTTCTAAATTTCATAGTATTTTAAAAATAGAACAGAAATGAGAGCGTTCAAACCATATGCTTCTTGAGTTACTTCTTATATATCCATCTTAGTGACTTTGACACGTAAATACTGCCCCCAAAGACCTGGACTCGTTGTTTCGGTAGATTTCATGGAAACGTAATCCAACAAAATAATAGCACACATGCTACACTCTCACTTCTCAGTTGAACACGAGCAAAGGAAGGTGGCTAAGTATTTGATATATAGTGTGGTGAATTATTGCGGAAAACTTCTAAAAAAATGGGTCGTGGAAACATGTTAACAGATAGTGAAATGAAAACAATTATGACACTATCTAAAGAAAATGTTTCTATTTCAAAGATTGCGAAAGTAATTCATAGAAGCCGGAAGGTTGTCATGAATTATTTGAAAAACCCCGAGAAATACGGTAATACAAAACGTCCTGGACGACCTGCGGCACTATCAGCACGAGAGAAACCTGCTATTCTAAGGGCAGCATCGAATGCACCAATGACTACCAGGCAGATTGCTGAAGCAGCAAGCGCACAAACAAACGTCAGAAATGTGCAACGTGTCCTGCAAAGATCTAAGCACCTACAGCGAAGGAAGCTTAAAAAAAACCGCCTCTAACCGAAGCGCATAAGAAGGGAAGGCTGCAGTTCGCAGAGCAACATGCTCACTGGATGAAGAAGTTGAGAAAAGTCATGTTCACCGACGAAAAGAAGTTTAATCTCGATGGACCTGACGGGTGGAGTTATTATTACCACGACTTACGTAAAGAAAAAATGTTTTTGATTCGTCGCCAGATGGGTGGCGGAGGAGTCATGGTGTGGGCCGGTATCGGCTACCATGGAAAGACGGATATTAATTTTATCAGCGGAAAAATAAACAGCGTGAAATATCTAATGTTAATCCGTGAACAAATAACCACACACTCAATCAGAATTTCCGGGGAAAAACACATATTCCAGCAGGATAATGCAGCGGTTCACACCGCAAAGGTTGTGAAAGCATTCTTCGAGACGGAAAATATTCAAGTCTTGCAATGGCCAGCTCGGTCCCCTGACTTGAATATTATAGAAAACTGTTGGGGAGACCTTGCTAGAGCAGTTTATGCTAAAGAGAAACAGTTTAATAACGTAAACGAATTAAAAGAGTGCATTGCACTCGAATAGGAACGAATGAAGCAAAAAAGGATTAAAAAATTATTCAAGTCTATTCCAAAGCGAATAATTTCGGTTATAAAAAACTCTGGAGTTCCCTTCGTATGTACGCATAAATGTTAATTAATTGCAACAATATGCTATTATTTTGTCGCACCGGTTTATCAAGATATATACATTTTTGCAGATGAAACAAAAAGGACCATCCTTGTATATAGAAACTTAGCGCTATTTGGTGTTCAACACTTATGTGTACCTGTCTACATATTCAAAATTATATTTTTATACTTTAATAAATAAGAATTAACAAATTTTACGGGCTGTGCTATTCTATTGTCGCGGACTGTATAATCCCAAAAACTTCTCAACTTCAGATTGGGCTTGTCCTGGACGTCTATAATCTTAGAGGCTCTCCAATTTCTCATTGGGTTCATCCACGAAGTTATAATCTCCTCTAGTTCCCCAATTTTGCATTGGGTCTGTCTGCGTTTAATTTCATTTCCAGAGGCTCCCCAATTTCGCATTGGGTTCGCCCTTGACGTTTATAATCTCAGAAATTTTACAATTTCGTATTGGGTTCGTTCTCGATGTCTACTATATAATTCTAGAAGCTCCCCAATTTCTCATTGAATTCGTCTTTGATGTCTATAATCCCAAAGACTTCTCAACTTCAGATTGGGCTTGTCCTCGACGTCTATAATCTTAGAGGCTCTCCAATTTCTCATTGGGTTCATTCACGAAGTTATAATCTCCTCTAGTTTCCCAATTTTGCATTGGGTCTGTCTGCGTTTAATTTCATTTCCAGAGACTCCCCAATTTCGCATTGGGTTCGCCCTTGACGTCTATAATCCCAGAAATTTTACAATTTCGTATTGGGTTCGTTCTCGATGAATACTACTACATAATTCTAGAGGTTCCCCACTTTCGCATTGGGTTCGTCTTTGACGTCTATAATCCTACAGACTTCTCAACTTCAGATTGGACTTGTCCTCGACGTCTATAATCCCAGAAATTTTACAATTTCGCATAAGGTTCGTCCTCGACGTCTACTATATAATTCTAGAAACTCCCCAATTTCTCATTGGATTCGTCTTTGACGTCTACAATCCCAGAGACTTCCCAACTTCAGATTGGGCTGGTCTTCGACGTCTATAATCTTAGAGACTGCCCAATTTCGTATTGGATTCATCCTGGACGTCTATAATCCTAGATGCTCTCCAATTTCGTATTGGAGTCGTCCTCGACGTCTATAATCCTAAAGGCTACCCAATTTTACATTGGGTGATCCTCTCACCTAACTAACAAATTGAAACCGTATTCCTAATAAACTTTCTGCCGGGTTCTCGCGTTGCTCACGGCCCTGGCTCGTAACACCGTTTGCACCAAATGGGAAAAATATAGAAGTTAGAAAATGAGTGCCCCCCGAACTGTCCGAAGAGAATAAAATATGTTTGGAACGAGAAAGCACTAACTTTACTGAACCAGTTTAACAGAATACATTTTTTTGTAACCAATCATCACAGATGACGAAAAATGTATTCTTTACGACAAGCCGAAGCGTCAGAAATCATGGGTAGCTCTTGGCCAGCCGTCGACATCGATCGCTAAACCCAACATCTACGCCGAGGAGGTGGAATTTGCATATGGTGGAATATGAAGGGAGTGCTGTATTATGAGCTGATAAATCTTGGAGAAATAGTGAGTGGTGATCGTTATCAGCAACAACTCTCGAATTTAAGTGATGAAATAGACCGGAAAAGAACCTTGTCTGATCAACACAGTCGTAAGCTGGTTCTCCTTCACAACTCTTCACCACGTATAGCAAAGGCCATAAAAGGGGTCATCTTCTGGTCGAGTTGGGAAATTCTCCCTCGTGCGGCGTATTCGCTAGACATGGCACCATTTGATTTCCACCTATTTCGATCTTTACAGCATCATTTAGCAGATACTCGTTTTAGAACATTTGATGATGTTCGAAAACGCCTGGGCGAATTTATTGCTTTCTAACTACCAAGTTTTTATTGCTTTAAGTTTAAGTTTAAGTTTTAAGTTGGCAAAGAAATGGCGAAAGGTTATTCATAAGAACGGCGAATATTTTGTATGATTGAACTATGATATCTCATTTTAAATAATCTTTTGCTTTTACTGAAGAAATGAGAAAGAATTTATTTGCACAGCTAATGTATTCAAACGTAGCTCACGTAGTTTGCAATTTTATTCATTGCTTCTACAAGGTGTCATATAACTGGTGATAAAATTGGATAAAGGCTGATTCAAATTAAAATTAGATGAAAAATTACACACGCTGTTACTTTACTCACAAAAAACTGTATTAATTTTGCGTGTTCAATTTTTTTATAATATTTATTATTTGCAAAATATACGTCGACTAGTATGAAATTATCGTTTACGAAATGTGTAAATTGTAACTTTAAACGAACATTTCTATTTTATAAATATGGCTTATTGATTAAAGTAAACACCATCATAATTGTTATGTTCAACTAATGGCAAGTTTTTCGATTAAACTACGATAGAAATTGATTTTTTTGACTGTTCATTCTTCATTTATGACATTGTATTCATTTATGACTTTTATTATTGAGTTTTCTTTATCATTGACCAACAGAGCATGACATTTAATGTTAAACATTTTATGTTACACAAAAATGTTATATTTATATTGACAATTTATTTACTATAAAATAACCATTAAGCGAATCAAGTGCAAGAAAAACACAAGTTAAATAACAAGATATTGCATCTATTAATAACTTTAATAAGTGACATACGATGGTGATGATAGAATTCAATTATTCTAATGTTTTTACAGACTTTGTTTCACTCACATAAATGGAATAACGACGACGCCTCGACTCATATCAAAATGAACTGTACTTAAACGTAATGTTCGATATGTAAATACAAACTGAAGGTACGACTTCAAAGATAAGTTTTATACCTTCAAATGAATATACAGGGTGTGGTGTAACTCATGGTACAACTGAATAGATGCTGATTTCGTGTCCAAAAGTGAATCGATAATACAGAATAAAATTGGTTAATTTGAGACTTCGTTTTCAAGAAAATTATTCACGTTAATGATCGATCTCAATATTTTTATACTATTTTGGATAAATTTAATAACGACGACATAAGATAAAAAAAGGTACTTACTACTTAGGAAATTTATTAACTTAAAAATTCTTGAAAATTATATCTAGAATTTCTCAAACATAATTGTTCTCCACTGATTTTTCTACGTACACTTCCTAAAGTATTGTTTTACAATTTTGATTGTTCAAATGCTAAAATAATTCTTTCTCCGTTCAATACTTGTTTTCTTTCGTCAGTGTGCAAGATAGACTCTACATAATTTCACAAACAAAAATACAACAAGACTGCATCTATTCAAATTTCATTCAATTTTTATTGTAACATATGGTTCATTAAAAAAAGTACATCGGAAAAGTACTAATGAAAACATTTTTATAATATCAGTAATTGCGAAAGAAATAAGTAGAAACCAGCCATTTTGACCGGTTTGCTAGTTCCAGTGTTAAGAACTACATTTAGAACGTACATTACGAAAGTTTTGTTTCACAATTTTGATTGTTTAAAAGCTATAATAACTCTTTCCTTCACTCCACATAATTTTACTAATAAAAATACAACAGTGATGGGTCTAGAGATCGTGGTGGCCAGGCTATTTCAGTACCGCGGCCGATCCAACAATGGTACTTTTCATTTTAAACATTTCTAACTGCTCCACTGAAGTGCGGTGGTGCTGCACCCTGTTGAGAGATCAAATTTAATCGCATCGCATAAGGAACGTCGTCTAATCATTCCAGGAATTTATCAGGCAACAAATCTAAATGTGCTTCTGACATTAAACTATCGGGAAGGAAATAAGATCCTATAATTTGGTCTCCTATTATAACAGTCCAAATGTTCATTTTCCATTTTACTTTAAAACTATTTTACAAACCAGCATGCGAGTTTTCAGACGAGTGTAGAAAAGAGCCAGAGTAATAGATGAAATGAAAACACCGAAGAAATTTACAAATATAAGACTTGGTCGAGTGTACATGTACATAAGTAGATTTTTAAGAATAATTTTCTCGAAGACGAAGTCTCAAGTATTAAAACTTTCACTATGTATTTTCGACTTATTCTTTGCTATAGAATCAAGCCTTATCCTGTTGTAGCGCCAGTTACATGACCCTCTGTATAAGGAAGAACATGTTTGATTGAAAAGTGCAATTTTTGCTGTGACGGAGATTTCTTTCTGATGGTCATAATTTCCGAAATGTTAAAGTGATTATTGATTTATTACATGGAATAATGGATTTTTTAGCTAATTAAAAAACAAATTCAGGCATATGTAATATGTTGACCTACAAATCATCATTGCAAGAGTTACTCTCAAAATATTTCTGCGTTTATGTTAACAGAATCTTACTTACAAGGGAACATATTCAGATGTGAAAGCTGTACTGTTTAAACAAAAAACTTTTGTTAAAATTTTCTTGCGCGCCTACATTTCCCATTGAAAAAAACACGATTTAAAAAAAAAATTAAAATTTTTCGATCTCTGGTTTCTGGGATATCTCAAAAATACCCCAACTTTGAGAGCTGTCTTCACCCCTTCAAAGTGGATGGTTACCGATAAAGAAAACACGTGTCAAATATTTTTCAAAGAACTATAAGCTCCCATAAGTTTCATCAAAATCGGATTTTCGCATCTGAATATGTTCCCGTGTTAGAAAAAGTAAGCTTGAATATTTGTAGTTTAACATTAGAACGACGGAACGAGTCAAAATGACTCGTCATTTAATTCTTATTTGACAGTTGTTGAAATTATAAGAATGTTCCCACGAGAACTTTTCACACAAACTGTTTCATTACAACATTTATTAACACAGAAGTTCGAGAAGCTCTGAATAATTGCAACCTTGTCATTATTATAAAGTAGTGCATATTGGTATAGTTTAATGCTCCGTCGTTCTAGTGTTAAATTATGCTGTTTGCAAAGTTATTGTTTTGAAGATCATCCTAATAAAAAGTAACAAATGATTTTCCAGTATTTCAGTGTACTCCGAGTTCTTTATTCTGTAAGAAGAAGTTGTTAAAGCTCTACAGTGTCATACGTTGAGTTGAGATTGGTCGAGTGTTCGTGCATAGAGTAGATTTCCACAAAAACGAAGTTTCAAGTGAAAAATTTTATTCTACATTTTCGACTTACTTTTGACATAGAATTAGCCCCTATCAAGTTGTACCATCAGTTACATGACACCCTGTATAATACAGTCTACTATACCTAACATTCACACAAGGTTATTTTGGCGTGTAAAAGTCGCGATATACCGAAGTGCCTTACCAAGTATGTCACGGCGTAATTGTTTCAAGCTGAGCAAGGTGGTTGATGTTGCTGTGAAATATACTTTCAGATATGCTTACGATCACTAGTTGAATTAACGACCAGTGAATAGTTCGTAAAGTAAATTGGAGACAGCGGTTTTGTTAGTGTTTGAATTTAAATGTATACAGGGTAAGGCATTTAAAGCAGATCATGAGAATAACTTTCTTGCTTTTGAATGGAGGAAACAATGTTGGAAACAAAACTTACGTGGTATCGAAGAGTCCATAATTCGATGTTTCTAATATATTTGTTGGTGGAGGTGTCAAGGAAGTATAAAAGTCAATTTTGTTTTCCTAGACTGATTCCTACGGTTTTATTTTTACATTATGGTAGAGTGTTTCAACACGAGTACAATAAGCTACTATGAAGGTCATTCAAGGTCACCCGAGGATTTCTGAAATTGAATGTAAATTGTCTCAAAACATTCTGTGAACACTTTTGTGTCTTTTTGTATCTTCTTTAGATATTAACATTTCGCTCTCGTAATTGTTGATACGGAATACAGAGCATAAACAAACATACCATCACATAACACGGTTATGTGTGTTCATATGTTCTTTAGTAGATTAATTACCGATTACAGTACGATGTACTTTGTACACGATAGTTGACAAGGTCTTTACGCCTCGATAGTCGAAACGATTCTATGTGTTCGACTCGGCAGTCAAAATGTTTCTTACTGATTTCGACTCAGCAGTCAAAACGTTTCTCC
>CM052084.1:3372658-3387116 GCA_028453745.1 Agapostemon virescens
AGTCGCAAACATCGAGGAGAAACGTTTTGACTGCTGAGTCGAAATCACTTAGAAACATTTTGACTGCCGAGTCAAGCACATAGAATCGTTTCGACTATCGAGGCGTAAAGACCTTGTCAACTATCTTGTACAAAGTACATCTACTAAACACATCTACATTAATCTACTAAATAACATATGAACACAGATAACCGTGTTATGTGATTGAATGTTTGTTTATGCTCTGTGTTCCGTATCGGTATGAGATGTCGAATCAAGAAAGTGGCGGTTTGACGGTAACTGCATTGACAGCCAGCGCCACGTATGGATAAATATACAGATATATATATATATATACAAACGCACCGATAACAGTCGATTTTGCAACGTGGAATCAGCGTTGCAAAATTTATAAATACATAATTATATTTAATAAAAGTTTAGGTAGCTGTAAAGTACAAAATAACATAAAGTATAAAGAATTGGTTGCTAAATTACCGTGAAGTATGGTTTGCGCGAAATCATAAGAGAAGTCAAGGAAAATACGATTGAAGTTGAACGATAAAGGTAAAGGCCGTAGAAACAGCGTTATTAGTGTAGCATAATTGAAATAATAGCATCTCATGTTCGTGTACAAGGGTGAAATAAGGGCTGCCTGACTAAGTGGAGACTGATTTCACTACGTTATCAAGAAAACATCAAATGTACATGAGTACTTGAAACTGGGGTCTGACACGTTGCATTAAATTCCATTCGCGCGTTAAGTACGACACGTGGAGTCCTTAAAGTTTCAGCGTTACTATTTTCAAGGCCACTAAAATGCCAAGTACTTTAGTTAACTGCATGATACTTTAATACACACAATCGAGTACCTATTCTTTATTGCTGTAACGTATGGCATTGGACGTTGATTTCCGTTGACGAGTATTATAATTCCTTGCATTGCAATACCATTTACATATGTTAATATATATCATATACCGATAATATTGATTGATCGTGTAGAAAAATATAGCAAACAAATAAATCATCGACATCGCTGTATTGATGTGACAATACTAATTCAATGACAAAACATTTAGGTTTTTAATGATTTAATTATGAAACTTTTACTGACATATTCATGATATTTTTTCTAATTATGTTGTTACTAATTTTCTTTAACTCGCAATGATATTCTATTTGTTTATTATTAATGTATAACCATTGGAGAATATATAGGCATACAGTAGTTATAAATTTTCCTTTTCTTTTAGTTAATTATGAACTGCAAAGACCTAATCACTGCAACCGTAAAATAAATCGTAGGGAAAAGGGCTAACACTATTGCATTAATACATTTCAACGTTCATTAGAACGTTTCTTTCAAATATTAAAATTTATTTTCCCTTTATTATTTGAATAATTACTTTGTTGTTTAGCAATTTTGAGGAATAGGTTAATGAATTGGATGACGTCAAGATGTCGATATTTACCTACCAAGGAATTAAAGTAAAAAACCTTAATTAAATGTACAATGAATCCATACAATACTTGAATATTAAATACATGACTTTCGAAAATTTTTTACTTTAAACTAATACTTTCGTAAAGAATGATCGCCATACGATTTGGACTTATTTTAAAGCCGTGAATCTCAAGTTTCATACTTCTTTGTTAACTTTATTCTTAAAACTTGTTTCATAGTGTAACAAATGAGGAACTAAAGTTTGTTGTTCCTTAAAATACTATTCGTTCACACGTTTGTGAAAATTTTGAGGAAATTTTGCATCACTGAAACAATTGTAGATTTAAAAGTCGGAACTACTCAACAGTAGTAGAAGTTACACCTTAGTGGCATTGCCTGATCTTTCCTCATTTTTGTTCTTTAAACTAATATCCGATTTATTTATAGCTTTTATTCTATAAATTGTATATCCATTTTTTTGAAGTCGTTGTAAAGGGAAAATAAGAGGGAGTATACATTTTCAAATCAATGGTAGTATCAAGTAGAATTTTTGAAGGCTTTGGGAAACGATTATTTCCAAAAATTTTTAGGAAAATTGAGTCTTTAAGTTTACATCGTCTATATTCTGTAAGATATCTTAGAGAAAAGTTAATACTGCTTCCGAAGGTACAGGCTTAAAGCTTTCGAATGAGTCCAGGCTTATACTATCCCTATTTGCTTTCAAAAAATTACTGTAATTTAAATATCGATAGTTTTTCGAGAATCAGATATGTAGGGTTTAAATACTTTTTGGATTCAGTATGTACCATCTTCCTAAACAATGTCTAGATCGCTTTATACGAGGACTGCAGCATTTTCATAAATGAATTCAGTTTTGCAAAAGTATAGGCTTAAAACTTTAAAATGAGTTTAAGCTTCCTAGTTTAAAATTACCACAATTATATATCGATAATTTCTCGAGAATCAGATATATAGGGTTTAAATACTTTTTGGATTCAGTATGTACCATCTTTCTAAATAATTTCTAGATCGCTTTATATGAGATCTGCAGTATTTCTAAAAATGAATCCAGCGTTACAAAAGTATAAGCTTCAAACTTTAAAATGAATTTAAGTTTCCTATTTCAAAATTACCACAATTTAAATATTGATAACTTTTATAGAATTAGACATGTAGAGTTTAAATACTTTTTGGATCCACTATGTAGCATCTTTCTAAACAATTTCTAAATCACTTTATACGAGGACTGCAGCATTTCCATAAATGAATCCAGCTTTGCAAAAGAATAGGCTTCAAACTTTAAAATGAATTTAAGCTTCCTATTTCAAAATTACCATAATTTAAATATTGATTTTCTACTAACTTTTCTAGAATTAGACATGTGGAGTTTAAATAGTTTTTTGTTCCACTGTATATTTGTGAATCGTATTTCGCTCGTTTTCAAGTGTTTACAAGGGAAAGAGGGAAATCCGATGGCGACGGATGGAGGTGACAACGCGAAAGAGTCACGTTCATATAGAATTAACTTCTTTTCTTCCCGACCAGCAAAGATGCACTTCACTTCGGAGACAATGGGAGCTCGTGCTCGGCAAGGTCAGCTCCTTACCAGAAGATGAAGTAGCTTGGAAAGAGTACCCTTCACGGCGGTGGAGTATACAAACAGGTCGCTAATGGGCGCTTCTGTACTTTCTACTCCAGAGGATCCAGCTACCTGACTCGCTTTCTCTTCTTGCAAGAACGATCAAATTTGAAATTCTTTCTATAACCGAAGGAAGAAAGAATTCTCCTCGAAAATACAAAAGAGACGCCATTTCCTTCTAAATTATCTCAGATAATGAAATTAGTTTGTCCGTAAGAAGTTTGCGAAATCGTTTTGCAACCTTCAAACAGTAATATTTCAAGGAAATTCGACTAAGAAGAAAACTTTAAAAAATCCAAATTCATTTAAAAAGTTAAACATTGTGGCTCTCTAAAATATTTAAAGATCTTTTGAATCTTAGTGTCGTAATCTTCAAAGTACAATAACGATCTAGATAATATTTATTATTTTAATAAGAATCCATTCCCCATTCTTATCTTATTTGCACCTTCATAATTCACAGTATGCATTTCAACGAAAATGGATTTAAATGAACACTACATTAGTTTCTGTCATAAATATGTTGAATATTTGGAAAAACAATTGGGTTTTTAATACTTTATAAATATTCGTCCATTTGCCGAAACGTGTAACTTTCAAACGATTGAACCCACGAAAATGATTAATATTATTCAAAGATGGAAAAATGAACTCCTTTATATATTGTTTTTAATTTTTCAATAGTTTGAGAGGAATGATTAGTGTATTACGAACTTTCACTCGTTATTTGAAGCATTTAATAAATTTGAATACTGTGCTTATGCAGGCACAACCTTCCTTTTATTCCAACATCTATATTGTTATCCTTTTGCAGTCATTTAAAATTAATTTGAAATACATTTTCGTAAAATTCGGATTATTTTGTGTAAAAAACCTATAGAAATATGAATAATCAAAAAGTGAATAACAGATGGCGATGGCACTATTAATGAATAAAAAATTTATGTTTAAGGACACCTGTTCTATTAATAAGAGAAAATCACCTAATAATGAAAAAACTAAAAAATTTGTAGTGTGACATACATAAACATTTTCTAAAAGAATGGATAAATAGTCAATTTTAGATGACATTTTCGTAGTATTGCAAAAGAATTAGTTACTATATATGCAAAAATCTAATTCGTGGAATTGAAGTAACTAAAAGTAATGGAAAATTGAAAAATTTCTTGTGGGACAAATAATATTCTTTAAAAAAGTAGGAAAAAAGGGATGAAAAAGTTCGAAACACGGACGAACAATTTAATTTGTATGGTATATAATAAAAATAAAATATTGCAAAAATATGTCGATGTTTCCCGAATTATTGGTACTACTACTTGCAGTAGTATAAGCACAACATTCAGAATAACAGGTCGTTAAAATATTGTATTTATTTAATAATATTACATAATTAATGCACACGTTTGTTATCGCAAAAATGTTTGAAATGCACAAAAATAGTTTAGTGCATAATAAAAATTTATATAAAGTTTAATTTTAGTCTAGACAACCAAGTACACATTTCCCATGTTTTCTTGAAAAATACTTTATAACTTTCTGAAAGTATTATATAATCATTCAGGAAGTCCATCGTTGGACAGCATCTTATTTTTCTAAATAGAAACTATAACTTTTTAAATCATCATCATGTGAAAATGAATCTTAAACACTAAATAAGATTCTTGTAGAAGTGTCATGTAATATAATACTTGTTTAATCGATCCTATGATGGAACAAAGTAAAAGTTTGCCAACAATTTTAAAAGAGAAAATAATTCACTTATGAAACAATTAAAAGTCACTAGACGCAGTTTTCTAACGTCTAAAAATTGCATACGTTTCAAACATCGTGAAAACGGTTACGAAAAATCATATTGCATTTTCTGAAGAGTAATTGTAAAGAAAAGTCAAGCGTTTACGCCTAAAGTCAATTCAGATATGAAATACATTTTTAAACCCTCGTAAAGACATTTGAATATAGAACATTTTCGAAACAAGAAACACGCGGTTTGAATTTATTGTTGTCCTTTTTGTAACGAAATTGTCATACTGCAAATATGTACAATTTCTCAAAAATCGTAAATTTAATGTTCAAATACTTTTATGGTCCCCTATAAATGCTCTAAATCTTATGGCACTTTTCCATCCGTACCTTCCGTTAATAGAAAAATCTTAATACATTAGTTCCGTAATGAAACCCTTGACAACTCTGTGATCTAATGCGAAGCAACCCGGTACCCCATTACCTAAATTAGTTTTCCTGCCACCACGACAACGAGTTCGTATTTATTTCATAGTAAAAGCTGGAAATCGCGACGGGAAACTGCTATTACTGCTAGAGCTTTCTCTTGAGTAAGACTGAATTGTGGATTATGAACTCGTAAATGTGTTTTCAAATTAAAAATTATTAGGTTTAGCGCTCTTGTAATTTTCATACGATACGTTGTACACGAATACTGTTTCATACAACATAATCAGAAACTATATCTTGTATTACTTTAAGATATCATAGACTGTTCCAAGGGACCATATTACCTTCAGTGATCTCAAAGACAATCGATGCTCAAATCACTTTAACCCTCTATGGGTCGAATTTTTGTTTTTAATCCAAAAAAATTAGAGAAACGAAAAATCAGAAATTATATACCTATATATGCACATGAAAAAAAATTTTTCCGTTTAAACAAATTTATTGCAATATATTCACTATGTGACTTTCAGGTAACAACGGCCTATAAAGTTTGCACTCCTGTGCATAAAAGCTTAAGCGTGAAATTCTATAAAACAATCTGCACTTGACGTTAAACATTTTATTTTTGAAATCTCTTTGTTGGATCACATTGCAGTGCATACATATTGGTATAGTCGACTATATTGCTTATAATTTCCTTGTCAAATAGTTTTCGAAAATAGGTCATAGGAGAATGGGGTGTTTCGGCGACATTAGGGCAATCTCCTTTCCAAGGGCGATAACAACTACTATTATTCGTCTGGGATAGTGGTTACCAAACAGTTCTTTGTCGTCCTGCATCTTCCTCATCTGACGAGGATTGAGTACTAAATTCTTCGTCACTGTCAATGACATTTATCAGTCGTCGGGGAAATACTATTACATCTTCATCGGATTCGGAATCTTATAAGGAATCATCGGATCTATTACCGCTAATGCGTCTAATTCTAATTCCTCTGTTATTTCTATCTGATTTTGTATTCATAGTTTGGGTGTATGATGTATAAATCTAAACACAGGAGAAAGCACAAGCTTTATCCTAAATGTACCGAAAACTGCCATAATAGCCCACTGCAACCTCAAAGTTACAAAACTGTATCATAAAAAAGACAGTAACAAATTGAAAATTGAAATGCAAACAAATAGGTTGTTATCGATATACGAACCCAGAGCTATTATGTGCACTATTTTTAGTTTGGTAATCATTGACAAAAGCATAAATAATATCAATTGGATCAAATGGTTTCGCTTATTTTTACTGCAGACAGTTTGCACAGTATTTATTTTGTTATTTCAGGTTGATGAGCCTAGCAACGGTTATAAATATTAATATTGGTTGTCTTGGCAACGTTATAGAATTAAGGTTTATGCGCCATCTCATGAAAAAAGCTATAATTATTTGGTAAAGTGTCGATAAATTAAAATGTTATCTGAAAGTTACACGGGCCCATAGAGGGTTAATAATACATAAATTATAATAATACACACATGTTCATATTAAAAGATTGCAAGAATTTATTATTAATTTTGTAGTTGACAAATTCCTTTTTTCTTATTAAACACTAATTTTGTATGTACTAGTATTACCTAATATTTTATGTTAATTAATATTAGATTTTAATTTTAATATAATTCAATCCAAAATAACCTAGATTGCTTATGTAAATAGGAAAAATTTTAAATAATATCACAGAAAATTTTTATCGAAAACTTTGAAACTAAAAAAGCTTATTAATAATTCAGCATCTTCACTGGAAAACCTAAAACTAAATTACATTTAAAATTTATATAGAACACTATATTAACTTTTTTTACATTGATTTTGTTGAACAAGATACTTAATTAAAATTTACTTGAAACAAATTTTACTATTACGTGTGATTAACTCCTTGCCATGCCATTTTCATTGTGACTAAAATTATTGTAATGTCGTCATCACTAAAAATGATACAGAAGAGAAAAGACAGTTTACATGTTTTATATTGTTACGTTTACTTCAATACTTAAATATTGTTTACAAAAGAATAAAATTCGATTTCATCAAAAAGAAAGGTGGAATATTTATATTAATTAGAAGATCCTCATCGCGAGTTTGATTCATTATAATATAGCAAGGGGTTGAACACCTATGGTAATGGAATGTTCTCTATGGCAGTTTTTAAGATAATTAAAAGAAACACTTTGTTTCTTGCTTCAGAATTATTTTGTGAATGTTGAAATACTATAGTATGGTTGGATTTGCAGAGATGAAAAAGAAAATGTTATAATTGACGAAAAATAATAGTATTGTAATGTCTTGATGTATATGGAGAAGATGTGCGCAATGCTTTTGAAAAATGTATCCCCACTATTGTAAGGTATATCCCTTCAGGGGATCAGATCTCCATCACCGAGAAGTGTAACATGATATGGGATTAGATATGTCGTTGCATCGATACGAATTCAATGAAAAATTTTATGTGCTTATAATTGTTCCATTACGAAACTTTTATCAATATATTTGTGATATTTTTCTGATTCATATCAGATCAAACGTGACATAGTTCGGAGCAGATTTGCGTGTTTACTTGAAGATTCAGTAGAACCTCGATTTTCTGACCCGAAGTTACCCGAATTCTCCGTTATCGGGATACGTGTTTCACATGTAAACAGTTCAATTTAAATCAACCCATGTGAAACACAATTTATTGTACAAATCATGATTTAATCTAGTACTGTAGCAAGGTGAACGTTTTATTATCCAAACACTCGTGTTTTTCTGATTCATTCGGATAATCGAAGTTCCACTGTGATGGACCAAAGTTTAAACAACAAGAAAATAATATGGGTTACGTGCCTTGAACACGTTTACAACACGAAAGAATTTGCTGAAACCATCTATCGACAAAATGTGCAATCATTTAGTAGTCAACACAATAGAAATAAAAGAATTTTATTATACGAATAGCGGCTTCTATACAATATAACAGATATTTCGGTTCTGGCATTTTCACAAATTTCGAAACTGTACTGTACATTGCGCTACGGTAGCGCAAATGCAGTAACTATGCCTGGATAATCACAGACATAACTCTAGTCTGCAAATATCAGCAGCTAGAGTGAGCAGCGAGCGTATATGCTTATGGCTATCGAAAGCATGCACACTGACTGTTAGGCGTGTCTGTGTACGTCAATGGAATAGACTTTGAGGGATTAATGAGCACTTATGGTACCACCTGTTCTATGTATCTAGCCATTAACTAATATTTTCGGTAATATTTTTGGCGATGCCAAACTGCTATTCCTGTTAGAGCTCGCTCTTGAGTGTGATAGAGCCGAGGATTATGAAATTTTAAGTGCATTTTCAAGTTAAAAAGTATTAAATTTAGTGTATAGATTTAGTTAATACTGTTTTATGTAACATAATTAAACAGTATACGAGTCACCAAACGTTTGCACCTCAAATAACTTTGATGTTTCTAAAGATACGTAAAATATGGTAAGGACAAAGTTGAATGGTACAATGAAGCTGACACGATACTATAAAAAAGTTTTGTTTTTATGTCATTTTTTTAGAGATATCAAGGTCACTAAAAGAAGACTGCATTTATTAAGACCTCGTACAATTTTTATCGTAATGTTTGCATCAATGAAGGAATTCATTTGGAACTTTTTAATGAAGTATTAAATTAATATGTGTCTTCCGAATTTATAAACCACTCGTTTAACCCTTAGCACTCCAATGGCTCCTCTGAGGGACACTGAAAATTGTCAGATTATTATTTAAAACAGTTGTTACAGTACAATGTTTGTATTTAAGAAATTAGTAAAAATTCAAATGTTGTGCGTACGATTAATAGTAACAAATTTGATATGCACGAAAGGAAATGAACAATGGCATTCTTCTGGGACAAAAATATGCCTTGAAATTAGGATTTCAAATTGTTTGGAGTGCAAAGAGTTAAAGTTTGACCAAGAATAAAGTTAAAAGTATATTTATAATTACACCTTTGGTTCCATGAAAGTTGTATTTGAGATATTTTACTATTTTTTAAAATATATTTCGGTCAATTTTATCCGAATTGTGTATGCATAATATTTTATGAAAATATTATATATTATATAAGATGATATGTTGTCAATTTGGATTATTACATATAATTTCATTACACGATTACATTATTACATTGTTTATTCCTTAATTATTCTCATATTACCTAGTAAAATGCTTTAATTCTAACAGTTTGTTATTACTGATAATAACAATAAAGAATATTTGAGATATTTTACTGTTTTTGAAAATATATTTCTGTCAATTTTAATGCCCTAATTGTATTTGCATAATATTTTATGAAGATATTGTATATCATATAAGATAATATATTGTCAATTTGGATTATTACATATAATTTCATTATACGTTTATATTATTATGTTGTTTATTCCTTAATTATTCTTATACTACCTAGTAAAATGCTTTAATTCTAACAGTTTGTTATACAACAATTTATAGTTGCAATAAATTCTCACAAATAGAAGGTTCTACTTATTAATTAGAAATGAGTATCATGGTTTTACTTCATGTGCAACAGTTTTTAAAATACATTTCATCACAATTAGACTGTAGATCTTTACCAATTTTTAACATTTGCAAATTTCTAAAATGCAGGTCAACATGTGCATTCATGAAAATGCATATTTTTATTTTATCTTTACCTCTAGAAATCTTTTAGTCAAATAAGAACGTTCAATTTATGAAACCAAAAATAAATCAGAATATAAAATTGAAAATATGCACAAAAATTTACATTCCAGTTACGATTAATTCGAATTAATTAATTTCTCTCGTTTTGTACTTGATAAAATTAGGTATGGAGATGATAGTACACGTGGAGATCTTCAGTTAAGTGATAATTAATTTTGCGACCACGCTACACAAGCTAAATACACTGGTAAACGTATTCACGGTGTTAGAACGTTGATTAATTATGGGGAAACGACTTCATCACTGCAATCTATGCTTCTTCTTTATGTCGTCACACAGACACAGAGCACGATCGAACCCGATTCGTTTATCTTGCGCACTTTGGAGCTTAGGGAAATTGAAATGTGCAACAGATTATAAAATTGAGAACGCGAAAGTTGGCGTGCATCCTTCACGGCGATGCAATTATGATAACCATCGAAGCGTGAGCATCCTTTCTAGCAGAAAACGTCGTACGTTTTTCGTGTTCTCTTTTGCATTGTTTACGCATTAATTTTTTTGTTTCGTTTATTGATACAAGTAGCGTTAACGACAAGCTTGTTAACGATCACATTATAATACAAAAGTAATCTATCACCTTTTATAAAAAATATTCGGTGGAAACAGTGAATATTGTCGGTTGTTTGCTCACGTGTTACACTAACAAGGAGACTGTCAACCCTCGTCATTAACAATTTATTAATTACTAATTACGAATAAATCCCATTATAGGGGCAGACATTCATAAAATGAATCAACATAACACAAAATGTTAATTTAATTCACAATTTATAGAAGCAGCGGTGTGGTGCAATGACATAGAGCTTAATTAGCAGGTCGCAGTCCCAGATTTTCGAATCCCTTCGTAACATCTTTTTTTTTTTTAATATTTCACATGTAAATATGTATTTTGGATATTAAATAAATTTTAAATAAGATATTCTTACAGACTAAAGGACTAATCAAATATGATACTTATTATTACACCCAAGGAATAATGGATCTCTCACTATATACACAAAAGGGTATTATTATAAAACAATACTAATATAAAAATAATACATGAACAATAAATAATACAATATACAGTACACCAACTTATAATCATTGCGATTGGTATGGCTTGTTATCACCCTTCCTGGAGTTTGTATAATATCAATCAAACCTGAAAGCAAAGGGAGTCCTATGAACTGCTCGTTTACATTTTTAATTGAATTGACATTTTTCATGTTGGAAATTTAATTAAACATATCTCGGAAACTATTGAATATCTGCGCCTACAATGGAGTACATATAACTCTACAAAATGTCAACTAAATCAATAACGACAATACTTTGCAGTTTCCTTGTGAGCTGTGACAATCTCTTGTTATCACACAATATCTTATTCAAAATTGATTTCTTCTTCAAAATGAGTTTTTATATGTGAAATATTGAAAAAAGATTTACGGCGTACTCGTTCAGCTCGATGTCATTGCATTGTGAACTAAATTAACATTTTATGGCGATTTTGAACTTTATAGTTACAAATATCTGAAAAACTATTGAATGTCTCGCAAAAAGGTTCAAATAAGTTAAGCAATTATAGAAATAAGTTGATTATAATAACTTAGGAAAGCCTTTTTGTATTCCTTTTTGTATACTTTTATTTTTGTATGTAAGCAGGTTAAATAACTACTTTTCTTACTGACGCGCCAACCAAAGATATTCAAACCTGTTGTTAGTTCTCTGAGAGTAATATTTTACATAACTAGACTAACAAGGGAACATATTCGGATGCGAAAATCCGATGTTGGTGGAGCTTATAGCTTTATTGTTTCAACAAAAAACTTTTGTTAAAATTTTCTTGCGCGACTACATTTCCCATTAAAAAGTACACAATTTAAAAAAAAATTTTAATTTTTTCGACCTCTGGTTTGCGAGATATCTCAAATATACCCCAACTTTGAGGGCTGTTTTAACCCCTCAAAGTGCATGGCTGCCGATGAAAAAAACACGTGTCAAATATTTTTCAAAGAACTATAAGCTCCCATAAATTTCATCAAAATCGGATTTTCGCATCTGAATATGTTCCCGTGCAAGCATTAAACTGGTAAGTACCTGTAAGGTGTGCAATGGTAGCTTTAGGTTAACTGTAACCCTTAGCGGCTGAGAACTTTTTTGTAATACTCGCCCATATTACGTTGTATATAACGTTGTATTACATTATACTAAAGCGATGATAAATAAATGAAATGGAAACTAAACTTTCATGTGCCTGTATCAGGACTTTTTGTTTCCTGTGGCATAAGTGTTATCACCCCTCAGCGGGGCTTTATGGCCGTTAGAGGTTAAGTCTACTCTCATATGTCAGTAAATGTACCTATCAAAGTAACTCGATGTACAATCTGCTTGTAGACCATGGGCTACATCAAGCCTACAGTCATTTTATTTGATAAACTAACAAAAATGGTTGTTGAGAGGATTGTTATTAGATAACTCCTATTATTAACGCGTACATTAACCAGGAAATGGTAGCATAGCTAGCTAAAAATGCTAACCTATTTTTCTGCATAATGCGTCGTTTATATACGTCTAGCTTGTTCAGGTTTGAAATATATTTTTGTTTTTTAAAGTAACACGACGCATGTTTATGTCCACCACTTACATCAGCAACTATCTTACCCTCCAGAATGATAGGAAAACCCTAACGCGCAGACTTGGTCGAAGCAAGTATTTACAACCCCTGCTTGTTTGTGACACAGATCGCCGCTCATTGTGCGTGCGCGGCAAGACATAAAGTGTCTAAAAGATGCCGTACATCCTTGACAAGGGTGATTCCCAAGGTCACGTGAAGTAACTGTTTCCTTTACGAAAATGTTATACGCCCCTGGTTACAGTAGACGCATTCCGGCTCCACCAACGTCAACGCCGCCAATGTCTACAAAACCTCCGATTGGTCGGCGTTTGATTTTAAACTCACAACCATACAAGTTTCATACAACAGCATAGTTTTTAATAACGTTGAACGTGCCGAATTTTGTACCTGGAAACTACGATTTTCAGACTGCATTGATTTTCTGTTGCGAGGTCTATAAGTTTGAAACTGGAACTTGCCCATACGTCGCGCTAGCTGTCAATGTAATTACAGTCAAACCGTGTCATTGACGCCATTTTATTATTTTGACATCTGATAAAGATTTTCAACACGCAACCATACAAGCTTCATACAACAACATGGTTTTTAATAGGTTTTTAATGGTTTTTAATGGTTGAACCTGTCGAATTTTGTGTGTAGAAATTATGATTTGCAGACTGCATTGATTTTCTGTTACCACTTGAAAAAACCCGCTTCAGAATCGGATTGAATACTTTTTGAAGTTTACGGTCAGCATGCTCATGCTAAATCACAGTTCTCTGAATGGTTTAAAGAATTCAAAAGCGGCGATTTTGACGTGAGGAACGAAGAACGTGGAGGGCCACCGAAAAAGTTCGAAGACAGCGAATTGCAAGTTGGATGAGGATGACGCTCAAACGCAATGACAATTCGCAGATCAATTAAATGTGACACGAGAAACCTTCTCTATTCGTTTGAAAGCCATGGAAAAGATCCAGAATATAGGAAAATGGGATTAAAAGGCATCACATTGTAATTTTGCTTCATGATAACGCACCATCGCAGATAGCAAAATCGGTCAAGGAAACGATCGAGGCGTTTTTTGGGAAATACCTTCGCATGCGACTTATTTACCAGACTTGGCTCCATCCGATTATTACTTATTTGCATCGATGGAACACGCACTTGCCGAGCAGCGCTTCACATCTTACGAAAATGTGCGAAAATAGCTCGATGACTGATTTGCTTCAAAAGAGGAACAATTTTTTGGGCGCGACATCCACAATATAGCTACCGATGGGCAGTACTTCGAATAAAATATTGGATTGTCCAATATGAAATTGTAGGAAATGAAATTGTAGACCGTTTAGCAAAAACAGCGACAGAAACTGAATATAATAAACAAATTAACCCTCTATGGGCCCGTGTAACTTTCAGGTAACATTTTAATTTATCGACATTTTACCAAATAATTATAGCTTCTTTCATGACATGGCGCATAAATCTTAATTCTATAACGTTGCCAAGACAACCAATATTAATATTTATAACCGTTGCTAGGCTCATCATCCTGAAATAACAAAATAAATGCTGTGCAAACTGTCTGCAGTAAAAATAAGCGGAACCATTTGATCCAATTGATATTATTTGTGCTTTTGTCAGTGATTACCAAACTAAAAATAGTGCACATAATAGCTCTGGGTTCGTATGTCAATAACAACCTATTTGTTTGCATTTCAATCTTCAATTTGTTACTGTTTTTTTATGATACAGTTTTGTAACTTTGAGGTTACAGTGGGCTATTATGGCAGATTTCGGTACATTTAGGAGAAAGCACAAGCTTTATCCTAAATGTACCGAAATCTG
>CM052084.1:3397116-3426241 GCA_028453745.1 Agapostemon virescens
CTTGCGTGACCTTGAATGACCTTCATAATAGGTCATTGTATTCGTCTTGAAATACACTATCAGAATGTAAATAAAAAACTATACCTTTCCGTTTAAAAAAACAGAGTTGACCTTCATATCTCTTTGACGTCTCCACCTATAAAAAAATTAATGACATCAGATTACGAGCCCCTCGATATCAAGTAAGTTTGGTCTGATCCTTTTTTTTCTATCTTCAAAAGCAAGCGAGTTATTCAGGTGACCTGTTTTAGGTGCCGCACCCTGTATATGAAATTGAACTATTCATATGACACTTAATGAAACATATTATTTATTGTTTCATTTTAAGTGTAAAAGACTTTAATGACGACCATTTTGATGTAGTATTGACTCTTCTGAACAAAATTGATGCACAATGATGTCTCAGATACATCATGTGCTTCCAATAACATTATACACAGGCACGACAAATATTGTTTAATATTAATAACAATTATAACTCACAACATCTTTCTGGAGTTAACGTTTCACGAGTTGAATACTAAATAGGACTCATCTTGAATTCCCTTCAATCTGTACGCTAAGGGATCACTCCTTCATAATCTATCTAAAAATTAAACTTTCGATTTTCGCAAGTAGAATGAAAAATTGAAGTGAAGGGCAGAGAAAAGAAATTCGTAATTATTTATACAATCGTTTGTTTGTCCGTTCTCACGTTCGTAGTTAATTCTGAATGGGGAAGTTCTACTATCACACTGTTTCAACTGAATGTTATTTGATAAAGATATCAGCAGCCAACTTTGTTGGTAATAACGGTAGAACGCGAAGTTTTCATCGGCCTTATTCACACGCCGTATCTCGATGTCCGTTCAACAAGGAAAGTACATCAGAGACATCCAGAGTGACCGAGGCACATCATCACTGAAGGAACTGTGCCCTGCGGCTAGCGTGTGAATCCGATAACGCTAGAACACGAAGTCAGTCGAGCATTAATGCGAACTATAATTTCGCCCTTCCAAATTCTGCTACTAAAAATACCTTCGCTCTTATACATTGCAGTGCATAATAATAGCGCCATTCGTATTCTGCGTGAAGGGGGAGGGAGAGAAATCCTATGAAAATCAACTGCTAGTAATTTTACATATAAAATTTTGGAAATTTGTACAGTGGACGGCGTTAACGTTCGGACACCATGATACTCGAGAGGTTCTTGCTGTATATCTCCACTGTGAATGGACTTAAAGAATTCATCGTTTTGTAATGATAAAAAATATTATTTTAATTGTTAGAAACATAGTTTTTATTTATTTAAATTGTACACTTCTCACGTTAATCAATGTTAAACAAAATAATGCTCAATTTTGACATCGCAAAAATATTTGGACACTCCGCGAATTATAATTTTGACATCGCAAAAATATTCGGACACTTCGCGAATTATAATTTTGTAATTAAAAATGTATATATAATTTAACTTTAACGTGTACAATATACTTTACGATTTTAGTACTTTGTTGGATTCCCCTGTTGTTTAATTATATGGCTCAATCATTTGGGCATAGTAGAAATAACATTATTTAAATATTCTAATGGGATACGTGACCATTCTTCACTAAATCATAATTTTAATGCTTGCTTCAATCTTATCGGTGATATTCTGATTCGACGATCTAAATAATTCCACAAATTTTCGATAGGATTTACATCCGCTGACTGTGGAGGAGGTTGCAATACTTTTGGACAAATATACAATACATATTCTTAAACTACACGTGATTTGAGTTTTGGATCATTACCTTTAAAAAATTTTAAACTGTGGTGAATGTTCTTATTAGTGGTTATTAAATTTTGTTTCAAAATATGTAAATATTTATTCTTATCGAAAATTCCATCAATGAAAACTAATTCACTCATTCCAACAGCCGAGATACAACCCCAAACCATTACATTTCCTCCGCCATGTTTCAGGGTGGGTCTGAGATTTTTAGTATGAAGCTTTTCATTGACGTCATACAAGTTTGTGTCCGTCGAATCCAAAAATATTCTACTTACTTTCATCTGCAAAAATTACATCTTTCCACCATACTTGATCTTTAGAAATGTATTCATTGGCGAACAGTAATCTTTTCTTTCGATTCACATTGTTAACCCTTTGACTGCGGCGCGTTTTTGGAGGAATCCATCAATATATTCAGTGCGATCGTCACATGCCAGTCCTTATTGTGCCATAACCTTATTTGCGAACTAGTCTTCCAGTTATACGTTTTTCTCAAATAATTATGATAGTTATTTGTTCCTTTTACAATGAAATTTACTACAGATTGTGGAAAAAATAATTTAAAATAATCTAGTGGTTCTGACGCCTTATTCAGGGCTGCTTTGCATCCAGAATCTTTTTCATTAAAATTGTGTACTATTGGATTTAAATTTTGGTGCGACCAACTGATATCCTCAAATGACACGGCCGATGTAAATTCGTTCCCATTTATTTCTTGCGATTGTAGAACATCTTGTTCCTCAGTTTCTGATTCTGAGTCAGAACTTAATAAGCGCAAAACACGTTTTCTTTTTCTTCGAATTAAATTCTCTTCTTCAGACGAGGAGAATGATTTATCAAGAATCTCCATTTCTTTCTCTACACTAGCATTTTTGTATAAACGTTTTCTTTTCTTCTGGCCAAACATTTCATGAGTGTACTACATTATTTAAAAAAATATCGATTGGATAAAATCAAAAATTAAACACAAAATTAAATAAATACACATGCAGTAAAGATATAGGTTTGCACGAATCAGTGTACAATGCGAGAGCGAACGTACGAGAGCAATGTAACTGAACAATATGAAGACAATTAACTGAAAAATATTGAAACAATTGCCGATACCTGGTTGCTATGTTACTTAGAGTGTTAAATTCCATGTCGAATCAATTGATAAAACAGTAAAAAGTGTTATAGTAAAAAAATGCAGAGGGCGTAAATTTACGCCTTTCGTATATATTGATGGATACATGTGGACGTATATTTACGTCTTTCGTGTATATTGATAGGCTTGTGAAAGCGTATGTATACGCCTTTAGCAGTCAAAGGGTTAATATATGTTTTTTTTCGTGGAATTCTGCCATGGTATCTACTATTCATGAAGCATTCGACGGATTGTATCGGAATAAACTTTCTTTCCGGTTTCTTCAAATAATTTTGCAGACAATTTTGAGGCACTTAAACTAGGATCTTTTTTCACTTTTCTAATAATATTACGTTTGTTACGTATGTCAAGCAGTTTTGCACGACCACACCGAGGAATAGATTCGATTGTATCTTCAAGATTATATCTTCGTATGATGTCCGCTACAGTACTTGTCTGCGTGACCATCGAAGGTCACTTTATTAGTTTTGCAACAGAATTGTCCGTCTCGCACATTTGGCGAACAAATGTGCCGAGAACGGGATTTTGCTATTTACAACCGGGAACGTAAAAATTCTCGCCTCGGGGATTAGGACTCGGGAAGTGGTTTATTGTTAACAGCTGTTTTACACGTGCACCTCCAGAGTTACTTCCGAAATTGCCGTCTCCTCGCCGCTTCAAGAAACTCTTTGTCATGCGTCACCGGACGGGCCTTACCTGCGCTGCGCGGCCTCTCCCTTGTTTTCCGTCAACGCGGCTTGCCGAAAGTTACGTCTCTCTCTTTCACCATCAACTTCACCGTTTTCTTCGACCAGCGTGGGCGGCGACTGCCCTTCAAAATTGTCACGGCCTTCCCGAAAATATCTGTTGTTCATTGGTCAATTCTAGTCACACCCATTTGATTAACAAGATTAGCAAACGTTACCGAAGTGATACACTTCTCTAACGGCACTGAATTACGGTTCAGATCTTACGGTTTTTTTAGACAAGAATACTCTTGTAATATTTCAAATCGCGCTAAGTCTCACCTATCATTATACAGTCCACTAAAGTTCATATATTGTAAATAAAGTTTTGTTCCACTCGTTTTCTACAAAGTTAATCCTGTTGATCAGATCCATTTCACTAGTAACCCATCCCGAACAAGTCTCGCACCATCATTCGGCGTGATCAGTACTTTTACTCAATTGTAATACTGTACTGATTTCTCGGTATGATTTTCCTTTCTTGCGATTATAAATAATAAGTTGACATACATCAAACGATGTATTTTTACCTTTACGTGACGTTTTCACAACTAATACGTACGATACGAACGAAGTACGAAATGAAACTAACTTTACTAGGTAGTGCTTACGTCGTATGTTTACAAACATTGCTACTGAACACCGTACCTGGCTTAACCCCTCGCCCTACGATTTATTTTGTGATAACAGTGACTAGACGTTCTTCGTCCTCCAAAGAACGACGAAAGAAACAGGAAATCTTGTAGCTACCGTGGACGTAGCTATTCTCCAATGATTGTATACGAGCAAGAATTAAATAAAATTTTATTTCGATTTATAGGAAATTAAGGACATACATATCGTGAAGATTCTGTTCGAAATCTTCATCACGAGTCTGACTCATTGTTGTAGGGCAAGGGGTTAAAAAGGACGGTCAAACTGCGACGCTTATGGAATGTCCGAATATTTTTGCTATGTCAAAATTGAGCATTATTTTGTTTAACATTGATTAATGCGAAAAGTGTGCAAACAAAATACATAATAACTATGTTTCTAGCATTTATAATAAGTGCTTTTTATCATTACAAAACGACGAATTCTTTAAATCGATTAACAATGAAGATATACAGCAAAAACTTCTCGAGTATCACGGTATCCGAATATTAATGCGGGCCACTGTATTTCTGTAGTATTCATTGTGATGAATTCAAATATGTAAAAATTAACTTTGTAAACATGTATTTACGTTAAAAAATTGTTCTTTTCTCGAAGAAATTATCAGAGAGTGAAAACCATACTCTTATTCTTTAAGTTCCCTGAACATTGTAACCATAAAATGATTTAAGCTCAAAAACTTCATTTTTATGGATGTTGTATGGGTTTTTATGTTGCTATTTTTATTGTTTTAACTTGTAACAAATTTCACAATATTCAGAATGTAACTTGTACGCTGGCACAGCAGAAATGAATGAGTGTACACAAAGTTGTGCATCTGATTGTGACCTACGTATTGTTATTGTATAAATTCTTACATTTTCGCTTATGATTTCTCAGTTATTGAGGGAACAAGCTTTACAAGAAGAAAGCCCAATACACGTAGAAATACACTTTAGATCACATAGCAGTATAAAGAAATCTTATAACTTTCACAAAAATAAAGTTTTTGAGCTGAAATTTGTTTAGAATATACAGGGTGTCCCGTAACCGGTGGTACAACCGAACAGAGGGTGATTCTACATGAAAAACTGAGTCGAAAATATAGTATAAAATTTTTTGATACAAGGCTTTGTATTCGAGAAAAATGAGTTTGAAAATTTGTCTAGTGCGCGTGCACTCGGCTTACTTGTGGCTCAACGGACTTTATTCTGAGTTACCTCAACCTTTTTTCGCAAAGGTTTTCGAGTTTTGTATACTTCGAATAAATCAAAGGTCGAGGTTACAATGTTAGAATTACCTTTGAGGAATTCATTTAACTTATAAATTGCTGGAAGTGCTGTCCACGTTGTTGTAGACATAATTGTACTCTTCGTATTAAATTCCTTCGAATCTCTTGTAATGTGCAATTATTATATTGCTTTAAGTGTTCAAACGCTATCACAATGTTTTGTTGTAATTGTTCGATGCTCGTTATGTCATCACGATACACAATCGATTTCACCTGACTCCACAAATAAAAATCTAACGGTGAGTGATCCGGAAATCGTGGTGGCCAAGGTACTCTAAGAGTATAATGAGAACTGGAGGCGTAATTTCATAAGGATGGGAAAAGAATAGGAGCGATAGAAGTGATATCATTATACTGACAATGTTTGTAAACATATCTAGAAGTACGAAGGCAATTTCCGAGATATCCAGACGTGAGGCATTGGAATCCGTTGAATCGCAAGTATGCCGCAAGTAAGCCGAGTGCACGCGCACTAGACAAATTTTCAAACTTATTTTTCTTGAAAACAAAGCCTTGTATCAAAAAATTTTTTTCTATATTTTCGACTCAGTTTTTCATGTAGAATCATCCCCTGCTCGGTTGTACCACCAGTTACGGGACACCCTGCATATTTGTAATACTGAAAGAAGAGAATGTATTATACGCTCTGATGATCGTTTTGAAAAAAAATTTGTACTTGCGTAAAACATACGGTTACAAAATTAGTTTCTACATACTTGTATTCATGGTAAAAAATACTGGTAATTATTTAGAATAGTAACGACAACTTCGACTTCAATGACCTTCAAATATGTTGTCAAGGTAATCGTTCTGAACAACTTTTATGTTCTTGTTTTTGCTCCTAGGTTGTAGTTTCTCAGATATTCACCAAAATAAAATTGCCCTTTTTCGATGGCAATAGGATTTTTTTAATAGAATAATTGCATTTTTTAATATTATAGCTGATGTATTTTCCATTCCAATCAATGGGAGTATACACAAACGATATTACAAATAGAGTGCATACTGCATGTTTTAATAAAGAATGAATTTGTTATTGTATAATTATTATAATGTATTATATTATTAATTTTTTAATAGATGGATGCGTTAGGAAGATAAGAACGTCAACTTTCTTTTTTTAAATAAAACGATACGGATTTTCATTTACATTCTGATAGAGTGTTTCAATACGAATACAATAACCTATTACGGAAGTCACTCAAGATCACTCAAGGACAACTGCAAAATAAAGAAAATAAATTATCTCAAAGCATTCTTCGAATACTTCGTCGGTTTACGTGTAATACGTTGTTTACTTACTTACTGTTAGTATAAATAATCAAAATGACGACTTTTAACATGCATACCACCATACTTTAATACGTTGCATCACTAATGACACTGCATGAACAATTTCTTTTATGTCTACTACAAAGGAAGCTCTTTTTACACGTCCTTTCATGCCAACTTTGGTTTCCCGCGTTACACTTGCTCCTTCCTGTTATTCACAAATAGAAAATCTAAAGGTGTCAGGCTTGGGGACCATGCCAGCCATTTGTCACTTCCTTCTCGACCAATCCAACGATCTAAATTTCCTGTTCAGAAATTCTGTAACATTTCGTGCTGAATGAGCAGGACATCCGTCTTGTTGGAACCATGTGGATTGTAATGTGTCCAGTGAAATGTGCTCTAACAAATTTGGCAAAACGTCTTTTAACGCTACAAGGGAATATATTCAGATGCGAAAATCCGATTTTGATGAAACTTTATGGGAGCCTATAACATCATTGTTTAAACAAAAAAATTTTGTTACAATTTTCTTGCACGACTACATTTCCCATTGAAAAACACACAATTTAAAAAAAAATTCAAATTTTTTCGACCTCGGCTTTCCGAGATATCTCAAAAATACCCCAATTTTGAGGGCTGTTTTCACTCCTGCTAAGTGGATGGTTGCCGATAAAAAAAAAACATGCTCTTTGTAAACCACACGGCTGAGAGGTTTAAAAAAGTCAAAACTGGCGATTTTGACGCGAGAAACGAAGAACGTGGAAAACCACCGAAAAAGTTTGTAGACGTAGATAAGATGACGCTCATATACAACAACAACTCGTAGATCAACTAAATGTGGCACGAGAAACTGTCTTCATACGTTTGAAAGCCATGAGAAAGATCCAGAAGACGCCCGGAATATCAAAAAGGACAACACAATGTGATTTTGCTTCATGATAATTCATCATCGCACACAGCAAACTCGGTCAAGAAAACGATCGAGGAGTTTAGTTCGAAAATACTTTCGTATACGGCTTACTCGCCAGACTTGGTTCCATCCGAGTATTACTTATTTGAATCGATGAAACATACATTTGCTGAGCAGTGCTTCGCGTCTTACGAAAATGTATGAAAATGGCTCGATGACTGGTTCGCCTTTTGACAATTAGTTCTTTTGGAGTGATATTCACAAATTGTCAGAAAGATGGGAGAAATATATTGCTACCAATAGGCAGTATTTTGAATAAAATATGTTATTTCATTTTCATACAATAAATGTGCATTTTCTATACAAAAATTCTGGTTTCATAATTACAGATCTGGTAAATTTCTCTGAAAATCATTTTCACTTCATTATTAATGAATTAACCTTTTGCAATCGAAGTTGTTTCAACTAGAAAGCCAAAACATTTCTTCGGACCTCAGATATTTTCATGTTACATGAATTATTTCGTCTTATGTGTAGGAAGTTTTGTTTACTGAATGTCTATTACAACCTATTACAACCTATTAATATTAAAATCTTTCTATTATATTCGCCATAAATGATGAGAATTTCCACTTCTTTTTCTACCGTGTGATGCATTTTTAAAAATTAAACAAAAATTGAATATTACGAAGTCATAGTCTAGTTCGTAATAAAACTATTAATAAGATTTATGAATACAGATAAGCGTACAATCCAATTGAATGTTTATTTACCGTGGCTCACAGAAGTATTCGGACACTCTTTAGGTTTAAATAACTCTTTGAAAATTGAGCCAAATGACTTGACTTTTGTGGAACAACTAGAAGCATTGACTTACTAAGTGATATGCAAAAATAATTTTGAAATAATTCTAATTGATAGAAATTATGTGAGAAAGTAGAAAAGGCCTTTTTTGAAACATTTGTATTTCAACTCGTAATGAAAATTTAAATGTTTTCACATGTTGAAAATTTCACCGAAAGCGATCGACGCGGGAAAAAATGATACGAATAGAAAAATGTAAGAATTTGTGAAGTTTAAGCAGAAACTGTCCAGGAATCGTGAAAAATTGCGATTTTCACCATTTTCGATGGCATGTAGTTCATGTGTATGTTGATCTATTTCAATGAATCTTTCTGCACGTGTATAACTATCATCGATCTACCAGATTCGTCTTTAAAATTTTCAGTAGGTGGCTCAAATAAAAAATGTTTAAAAAGCCCCTTCTTTATTGGTCATGTAATTCATACCAATTACAATATGTACAAAATTCATTTCGCACATTATTTATTAAATTAATGCAACTAATTGCTCAAGAAAAGTCAAGACGTTTGGTCCAATATTAAAAAAGTTATTTAAATTTATTATACATTTGTATTTAGAATACAAAAGTATTCGCAGAGTGCTTTGAGACCATTCACTTTCTACTGTTGTTGTTTTTCAGTGACCTTTAATGACCTTCACAGTAGGACATGGTGTTTGTCTTAAAATACACTATGAGAAAGGACATAAAAAATAGTTTTATCTAAAATAACAAAATTGATTTTCATATCTCCTTGACGACTCTATCTATAAAAAGATCACAAACCCTCGAAACCAAGTCAGTTTAATCTGATGCATTTTCTTCTATCTTCAGAAGCAAGTGAGTTATTCACGTGGCCTGTTTTAATAACCTTTGTGAAAAAGAGCAAGGCGCATCTTTATCATTCAGAGGACAAGAGGTGAGAATTGGTGAAGTCGGACGGAAACTCGGGCGTTTTCATTTCATTTGTTACACCGTTTTACTAAATATGAGACAAACAGAAGAGAAAGACCCAAAAAGAAGCAATAACATTCTTAAAAGTTATCAATTAATTGTAAACCAATACGAATTTCCCGTTTTAATATTGTTATTTCCCTTTGTGCTATTGAAAGTGTTGTTAAACGCAATCTCGTCATTGAAAGACAAAAATTGGTAACTGTTTCTGCAGTTCTAAAACGCCATGAAATAGGAAGACTGAAACACATTTGTGTAAATGTGAATAGAAAGTGAGATCATATAAGTCCATTTTAGACACTGATAAAATTGAGAGCTGGGAAACTGTGTGATAAGAAAACGGTGCATCTTGAATTTTTTAAGTTTTGCTGCAAATACTGGCAAAAATTTTCTATATTATTATCAAGAGAACGTACTAGCCCCATTACATTATACCATCTTCACGGCGAATAATCTCAACAGAACGGAACACTCAAATCTACATGTTTGTACACAACAATTCCGTAATTTTGTTATAACTTTTTAAGACGTTGAATGCCACGCGAATTTTGCATGCTTCAAACAAGTTTCATTTGTTTCATTTATAGAAATGATCAGCGTTATTGAACAAAATTGTTAGTTACTAAAAACTAAAGTTTTCACCTCGTACTATAATCTGGTCAATTTTGGCAGTACTGTGTTAATGTTCAATGCTGTTAATTTATTGATAACCGTTCTTAAACGATGTAACGGTGCCGGTCACCGTTGACCCCCTTGGCATTCAACGTGTTAATAAAGCTCTATCTGACCTACGTTTACATAACACTTTCCTCTTATTTAGTGCTATAGAGTATACCGATAAAGTTTGATCCTTAAACCTTGGGAAATTCTGTATACAATATAATTGTGTGATTGACATTTGTTAATAACGACAATAGATTAATAAAACTGGGCCGTGAAAAGCAACTGAGGGCTCATGAAATGTGTATTACATCAAAACTAAAAAGTGAACAATACTTAGTAAAGTTATTATGGATTTATTGAAAGATGAATAGGTTTTATGGATTTATGGATTTTTCTAGGAAATTGTAGAACAACGAGTTCTAGACGTTCGCAGATTCTATCTACTTGCGAAAAAAGGGAAATAATGAAAAGGATATCAAATTCAAAGATGACTGCGAGATAAAGTGTATACAGTATTGACATAATTCGGAGAACATGGGACGTGTTTTAAAAAGATTCGAGTACTTTGTAACGAGAAAATCGCAGAAGAATTTCTATTTGAGCAAGCAGTATATATATAATTATTTATTTACGAAGTTTACAATGAAGAATTGTGGAAGAGTCATATTTACGAACATTCACAAGTTGTTAGATGAATCTGATAGTCTTAAATATTATTATCATGATTTGAGACAGAAGCAACTTTATGCCATTGCTAAATTAAAAATAGTGGCGTAATAATTTGGTGCGACATTGGATATTATAGGAAAATTGACGTAAAATTAATTGTTGAAACATTAACAACACAAAGTATTCAGAAATGATTGATAACTAAATAAACGCGTATGTCACAAGTGTAGTTGCAGATAAACTGATTTTTCTGTTTATATTTAACCCTTAGCACTCCAATGGTTCCTCTGAGGCGACACTAAAAATTGTCAGACTATTATTTAAAACAATTGTTGTATTACAATGTTTGTATTTAAGAAGTCAGTAAGAATTGAAATATTGCGCGTACGATTAATAGTAACAAATTTGATATGCACGAAAGGAAATAAAACGCGTACAATGGAATCCTTCTGGGATAAAAATATGTCTCGAAGTTAGGAATTCAAATTGTTTACATTCAGCGTTGCGATATATATAAGTAGAAACACCAATAACTTTGAAGCGTTCGAATACTTTTGTTACTCATTCCTGGTGCGTGTATTAAGTAAATATGTTAGAAATATTGTATATATGATTGGATTATTTTGCAAGTTTATTAACATAATCTTGGAACTTCTCTGTTGCTATAGACACTAAATTGTTTTAAACATTTCGGATTAACATACATATTTCATGTGCTAAAGATAAGAAATCTGACTGTTCGAATACTTTCGTTAGCCACTGTATATATTCTTGATTTTTTGAAACTCTGTTATTGAACGAAATTTCACAATTTTAGCGAGTCCACAAGTGCGCAGCAAGCCAATGTAGATAGATTTTGTTGCGGGTAGAAATTCAGCAGACTCAGTGAAGAATGCGTGAACCGAAAGAATTATAAAAATAAGGAAAAAGGCAAAGATAACCGCATTTAGTAATAACCGTCGTGAATTCTTTGAAATTGCTCTGAAACGCCGCAACGGGTAATAATCAATTTACTTGTCGCAGCGAACGGGAAATGCAAATAAAGGACGCGTTAAGCGAAAGCCAAGAGAAAGATACACAAAGGGAAAAAAGGGGCAGTCATTGAAACTGGCATCCCACGCGGCACAAAGTGAATCCGTTCCTAGCCACAGGCTTTTCCGAACCAGTACCAGAAACATCGATATTCGCAGGATAGTCAGCGGTCCGTGTTAAATTGCTCCTTTTTATTCCAGGTACCGACTAAGCACAAACGTCGATACTTTTCTCCTTGCTACCTATTGTACCGGCTTCTCGTGGTTTAATCTGTCGCGAGAGAGTTGTTTGCCGCTTATTTGTGCTACTGTGAGATGCAAAGTGGGATTGCCAGATAAATGCTTTCACGCCTACACAAATTAACTTCGCAACAAAATAAGTAGCCAAGATAGAGAAGATCAGTAAATTCATTAAGCTTTAGACAAAAGTAATTTCTAGTTCTTGGTGTGTTTCAAATTTTTGTATGATAAAAGTAATATGTAATTTCTTTATAACTAAAATTCAATACAGTCGAATTATTCACGTTATATTAACCGTTTCAATCCTAAGGGGTATTGAAAAATTGTCGAAAAATCCTGAACAGCGCAATCGTGTTTTCTCTAAATGAGCACGAAAACATTTAAGCGGCACGGTAGCGCTTGTTTTAATACTAGAACTATCAAACCAGACATTTTGACTGATCCCTAGTTTTTTCTTCCGCAATTATTGAAATTATAAAAACGTTTTCATCAGAAATGTTCGGATGTACTTCTTTAACCCTTTAACGTACAAATAAAATGGAATTTGACGCGTCCGAAGAATATTATTTAACTGGCTCAATTGAACAGTTATATGCACGCTCAGAAACAAAACATTTTATTTCGAAATTTACATTACTATATAATATTTAATCAGGTTAATATATAATGTTAATGGCCAGTAATTAAGTAACATTATAAAATAATAAATTAATAATTCTGTAAAATATGATACGGACTTCGATAAAAGCGATCAGAATTATTTTGACTGCCGAGTCGAAGAGACGACAATTTTGGACTACCGAGTCAACCACATCGAATCGTTTCAAGCTTGTCAACTATCGTTCGAGTTGATCAAGATTGGAATCTTTTGACCATCGTTCAATTAATTAAAATTGCCTGGAGAGCTAAGGGTTAATAATATATTAAAGAACTGTGGTCAGGAAACGCCTTCAAAGTGGACCGTAATCTTAGGCAACACCTGTGTTGACACTTACTATACTGTTATTATACAGTCACTATACTCTTTTAATACTGTTACTATTGGGTTGTTTAGAAAGTAATTTCGTTTTTTTTTTTGTGAAAATGAAAGACAATTTTCGTATAATGAACAAATATTTGATTAAATTATATATTGGCCATTCTGGTCCAATACCTTTTGCCATCTTTCTGGTAGTAGCATGATTCCATGCTCATATAATTTTTGGTCTTTGCTGGCAAAAAACTGATCAAGGTGGTTTTTGATCTCCTCATTTGAAGCGAAGGTTTTACCGTCTAAAAAATTTTCCAGTGACCGGAACAAATAATAATCCGAAGGTGCTAGATCTGGAGAATATGGTGGGTGTGGCATTGTATCCCATTCAAGCTGTAAAAGCTTTTGGCGAGTGACCAAACTTGTATGAGGTCTCGCATTATCTTGGTGGAACACTACACCTTTTCTGTTGAAGTGCATCATTCAGTTTGTCTAGCTGATGACAGTAGACTTCCGAATTAATTGTTGTATTATCCGGTAAAAGCTCAACAAAAAACGATTCCTTTAAAATCCCACCAAACAGACAGCATCACCTTTTTTTGATGGATATTCGCTTTGGAAATGCTTTGAGCCGGTTCATATTTTTTGCTCCATAATCTCTTGCGTTTGACATTGTTATATACAACCCATTTTTCGTCCGCAGTAATGATGCGCTTCAAAAATGGATCATTTTCGTGACGTTTGAGAAACGAATCACAGACGTCAACGCGACGACACAAATTTCTCTCCGTGAGAACATGGGGATCCCATATATCGAGCTTCGAGGTTAAACCCAGGCCTTTCAAGTGGTCAGAAACAGTTGAATTTCATAAATTTAACCTCTCACCGATCTCACGTGTTGTTATTCGCCGGTTTGCATCAACTAATGCCTTTATCATGTCTTTATCATCTTCAACCGGCCTTCCAAAACGTGGTGCATCTTCGACATCAAAATTGCCGGATCGAAATTTTGCAAACCAGTTCTGGTACTGGCGTACTGTCAACACATCTTCTCCATAAACATCGGTTAATTTCTTTCTGGCTTGAACAGCATTTTTACCTTTTCTATAGTGAAAAAGTAAAATATGACGAAAATGCTGCTTATTGCTCTCCATATTTAAAAGGGCACCAATCAAAAACTACTGCGTAGAATCAATTGGACTTTTTCACACAGAAGCCTTGCTATATCAGCTCTCAAAACATATAATGATTATGCGGCTTAAGTGTGAAGTTGGGTGCAAAAAAATACAATTAAATCCTCTGTCGGGAAAAAACGAAATTACTTTCCGAACAACTCAATATATTGACTGTTTTGAGAGAAAATGAGGGATATGCATATGTTCCATTCTCAGTAGTGGGGGTTTAAGAATTGTAAGGGCTATTATTGGATGACAAAAATTCGAACATAATACGATGAGGATAGAGGTTGAGTTTATGGAAGATTTTGGAATGTTTGACAAAAAGGTAATGTATACGGTTGACAATAATAAGTCATGACCGTGAAGTTAGTATACAATATAATGTTAACAATATTAATAATAATGGTAAATCTAATTGCCATATAGGTAATAGGACAGTATGTAACAATAATTTAAGATAAATTACTTTTTCTTTAACTTCTTAGGCACGGTTGAATTTAGTGCGGGGTAGTTTCTTTGTACGGCAGAGAATATTGGAATGAAGTTTTTGATAACTAAATTATAATTTTTCCAAGAGATATGATGCATATATTTTAACATTAATAATTTACTGTAATAATTAATAATAGAATTGAGTGTACTTAAGCCACTATAATGGCGCATCGTAATATAAGATGACATCCGCGAAAGCCACTATAGTGGCGCATCGTGCTTAAGAGGTTAAAATGATTAGATTAAAAAATATGTATTTCTGATAAAGCTATGTGCGAAATTTCTATAGTTCCAGTAATTAATTACAATTTATCCGCTCTACAAAATCGAAATGTTAATGTTTTACATGTTAACACAACACGGTCTGGGCTGTTTGCATGAAAGCTTTTACGTGTAGTCGGCATATTTTATGGTTTTCGACTCTGTTGCATCACATTACAAAAATTGGTATAACTTTTAAAATATCAAGTATTGTTTATGAAAATTGAAGTAAAAGCGTTGGTATATAGTAATTATTTTAGATTTGAATGATAAGGTATGTTGCTTTATCCAAAATAGACTTTATTTAGATTCAATTATCCAAATAAATTGTACGGTTTGATTGCCGTTTTAAAGAAAACACATACTTATTTGTACATATCTATGTGGTATATAATATATTTTCCTTCATAATCGCATTACATATATATAGGTCGCCGGAATTTGATGCACACCGTGTAAAATTCCATATATATGTCTCCGGCATTTCACGAGCAGTCAAGGAAAAACACATTTTTGTGTCTCCAGACGGTAATGTGTTAATATTGTGTATTGCTGCCATTTCTCAAAATAACTCGACAAATTTATGTACCGCTATTTACTGTTGTCACGTGCGTAACAAACACCACTTGAAAATAGCGAGGCTAAGCGATTTAGGAAACCGAGAAAATGGTTCGGGCAGGGGCCGCGTCTTCTACCGTAATAAAACAATTTCCGAAGGACGCTACCCACATAGTCGAAAAAGTAACAAACCGCAGAATATTTTATAACACCAAGAAGGAAAAACAGAGAAAACATCCACCTTTCCATAACTCGCACGAATGCCAACTAGAAAAATATTCAACTTTTTCCAGAAACAAAAAGCAAAAAATAGAAATACTAATAGAAATCTGAGTTAACGTAAAAGGTAATCTACTTGCAAGGGAACATATTCAGATGCGAAAATTCGATTTTGATGAAACTTATGGAAGTTTGTAGCTTTATTGTTTAAACAAAAAACTTAAAAAAAAACACAACAATTTAAAAGAAAATTCAAATTTTTCCAACCTGTGGTTTCCGAGATATCTCAAAAATACCCCAACTTTGAGGGCTGTTTTCACCCCTTCAAAGTGGATGGTTGCCAATAAAAACAACACGTGTGAAATATTTTTCAAAGAACTATAAGCTCCCATAAGTTTCATCAAAATCGGATTTTCGCATCTGAATATGTTCCTGTATTAGAGCTGCAACGAATTCCGAACTGGTAATTAGCAAAAATTTTGTGAATAAATAATTGCTTGTAGCAGCCAAGTTCACTGCCAATTACCTGTATCCGGACTCCGAGTAAGTTCCTAAAGTGATTTAACACTATAACTACCGAACACTAAACTAGACTAATATATATTGCTTTGTAATAATGACAAGGTTGAAATTATTATAACCTGTCATGTTAAACTGTACTCTAACGAAAGAGTTTATTTAAAATGTTTGCGTGGAAACATTCTTATCATTACAATAATTATGGAAAAAATATAATTAACAAGTAATTTGACCAGTCTGGTAGTTCTAGTGTTAATACTTTGCCGGCCGCTGTCAAGTACGCGTGACTTCTCTTCGCCAACTGTTATCGATCACTGACATCTACGTAACTTCTTCTCGCTAGAAGATGCAGAGCAATAATCGACGAACAGGGAACAGTGGTTTCTACTTGTTTCCCTTTCCGAATTTACCAGAACATCTTTTGTTGAATTTTGTAACACCTTGCCCTACCATTTTCTTCGTAACTGTAAGTTATTGCAACATATTCATCGTTCAAAATGTTATAGAAGAGAACAGAGAATTTTCCTGTCCAAAAAATCCCATACATTTTCAATGGGATTTCACGTCTGGTGACTGTGGTGGTGGATGAAATACTTTTGGGCAATTATATAAAAGGTATTCTTGAACTATTCTGGCTTTATGTTTAGGATCATTATCTTCATAATATTTAAATGTGTCTTCTATATCCATTGTCATCGCACTTTTCTTAAGATTTTGTTTAAAAATATTTAGACACTTAAATATATCTAAAATTTCTCCTATAAAAACCAGTTGTCCAACACCCTTAGATGAAATACACCCCCACACCATAATATTTCCACCACCGTGCTTTATTGTTGGATTTAAATTTATTCGGTTAAGCTCTTGATTTCGTTTACGCCATACTTATTTTTGTCCATCAGTGTTAAACAGATTAAATTTACTTTCATCAGCGAAAATTACATTATTCCACCAAGTTTTTTCCTCATGAACATATTGTTTTGCAGAAGCTAATCTTTTTCTGCAATTCGCTTCGTTTATAGACGGTTTCTTACGCGCTACTCTACCATTATATCCATCTGTTTTCAACACCCGGCGTATTGTATCTGGATGAACTTTCTTTCCTATCTCTTGAAATAATTCAGCACTTAACGTTGGAGCACTTAAACCAGGGTTCACTTTTACTTTTCTCAAAATAATACGTTTCTCTCGGTCGTCAAGCTTCTGTGGTCGGCCTTTCCGAGGAATTGATTCAATTCGATTTTCTTCATTATACCTTCGTACAATATCAACTACGGTACTCTTACTTAATTGTAGAAGATTACCGATTTTCCGATACGTTTTCACTTTTCCTCTGTAAAAAAATTACTAATTGTCGTACGTCAAATGAAATATTTTTACTTTTTCGTCCCATATTTAGAATTTCTAACTGATCCGAACGGCTTTCGAACAGTAACTGATATCGTGAAGCATGTTCTTCATCTTGCTCGACATTATGTTTGTAAACAAACGGCAAAGGTGTGTCGTTATTAGCAAGAAATGCGAGAATAAGTTGTGTCCGAATATTTTTGCGACGATCAATTTCGACATAATTTAGTTCACTGTTTGGTATTAAGAAAAGTATGTGCAACAAACAGATAAAATTTATGTTATTACAAACTACAATGAGTGTTCTGTTATATTATAAAACAATAACTCCAAATTTACTATTGCAAACGATCGAAACTAGCAACAATTTTTTGAATAGCATAATGTCCGAATATCGAATATCGTTTTACGTTATTATTAACTACCTTGATCTGGAGTTGTTCGCAATTACTGACGAACTGTTTCTATGTATAGAGCACAACATATAATAAAATCCACCCATTTTTAAGGCCCCTTGTTACCCGTTATTACGGCTCTTTAGGTTCGGGATTTCGAAAAATGTGCGGTGAAAATCGTACAGTTCGCTGTGGCGCGCAGTCACATGGGTTATCCGGTTGTACCACCAGTTACACAACACCCTGTACATTTTGCATTTGTAAAACACATTTAATATTCTGAATATTTCAAAAGTTCGGTACACGTTCGAGTTCTAATGGTACCGAAGGTTCTGCAGTTCGAAACGTTCTGAGTGTTCCCCGAGTACTAGTCTCTTCTAAAATTCAATGTGTACTAGTTCTAAAGTTCTGTCTGATCTGAATGTTCGATATATACTAATTCTAAAGTTGTAACTGATCTCTCATTATGAAAGCTCGGAAAAGGATAATTGCTTTGATAGTTTGTTTGGGGCTTGATCCAAAAATTATGGAACTCCTGCTGACTTCGTGATTTCATTTTCGTAGGACGTTGAGCAAAGATCCCTTGTTTATGGATGCTCTTCACGAAACTTGTGTCGCCATTCTGCTGGGGATGTGTCTGCGATGCGTCAGTTGTCATTGAATGTATTATGGCTGGTTTATTTGCCATTTCGAAACAAAATATTTATCCTCCAGTCATACTCAAGTTTTTAAAAAATTCTTAGGATCATAGCATTACATTACGATCATAGTAGAATCCAAAAATCATATCTAGACAATTCTAGACAGATACTTTTACAGGTTTATATTTATTCACAACTTAAAAAGCATTTCTTAAAATACCTTACCAATTTTTCCAGACTTTAAAAGAACATCTGTAATACGTGTTTTTCCCTGTTTTGTTTTGCACTAGTGTATAGAAATACGCAATCATATTATTGTGTTAAATTTTTGTTTAAATATCAGTAAAAATGGAAGAGTTAGAGTTCATGATTATTCACAGCGTTACATACACAAAGTAGTATTGGCTGGTCACGATCAGACGTGTCCTATCTATCCCTATGCAATGGTGCGTGTGTCCTTTACATTTATAAATTCAATTTACTCGAAAACGAAGATTCAAACGAAAAAATGTTATTCTTTCTTCTCGATTCGCTTTTGCGTGTAGAATTACTTCTGAATCGATTATCCATAGTATGCAGGGCACTCTGTATATCAAACCTGTACATTAGGTACTTGAATAAGTTTCTGCAGTTTACTAATAGATGTCGGAACTAATAGTATTTGTATGTAATTTGTAGAGTGTGGATTTTATGCATTTATATAATTTAACCCTTTGCACTCGAAGCAATTCCACTGCAAAATCGAAACAATATTTTTATCTGTAAAAGCTCCACTGTAGATAGTTCATTTCCTTTCGTTCATACGAAATTATTTACTATGACTAATACTTAGAATTTTTACATTTTTATCAATTTCTCAATTGCAAACTTATCGATGTAAAAGTTGTTTAAATAATGGTATGGTAAGTTTTAGTGTCGCCTTAGAGGCGCCATTCGAGTGCAAAGGGTTAAAACAGTGAAGAAATTGAGAGAATATAGAAACTGCATCGTATCATTTTCTGCTTACTAAAATCGTTAGAGTAGAAAGAACTTTTTCTTGGCTTCCATTCTTTACAATTCAAAATTCATACTTCGATCGACAATCGAATAATTTGAAATGTGATGCTACTATAAATAAACTTTAAAACTTAATATATAACGTCGGAGTGTAACAGCAATTTTACATTACATTGAAAAAGTCGAATTTTATAACGCGAAACAATATTGGGGGTGGTGATACTACATTGCCTTATTTTAAAACAAAAGTGGAATTCAAAATTACTGTTTTAGAAGTCATAGAAATTTATGAAGCCAATATATTATCCAAACGAAATTGTAGTGATTAATTTTAACGATTTTAAAATGAAACTCTGGTGTAAAAAGCACGGATGCCTGTAATACTCCGTGGAAGTTTTAAAACGAAAAATTAGAAGCCTTACTCGATGATTATCCATGTCAAGTACTTGAAGAATTGACGGAAAGTACGGCTACTAATCGTTATCGAGAACAATTAGTTAATTTAAGTCGAACATTCAAAGAAAAACGTTCGAAATATGCAGAAAGATACGGCAAAGCGATTTTTCAGCATAATAATACTAAGTCACACATTGCGAAACCAGTGAAGGAAACGTTGCAACTGGTTGGACGAGATGTGCTACCGCTTCCGCCATATTCACCAGATATTGCCGCATTAGATTACCATTTATTCGAATAAATATATCATGGCTTTTCCGAGCAGTTCCAGTTCTTCTGAAGATATCAAAAGATAGCTTGATAAGTGGATTGCTTCCCACGAATTGAATTTTTTCTAGCACGGAATCCACTTATTACGGGAAAAGTAGGAAAGCGTTATAGCCAACGATGGGAAATACTTTGAATAAAATGATGGAATTCATGGAATTTGCAATCAACGCCCCTTATCGATATTTTTGACATTCGCGCATAGCATCTCTGTCGTTCTTCTTAAATATTAATAATCATTATTTTATTTTCATCACCTTTTTGTGTTGAATTCTCTGATTCAATGTAATTTTGTAATTTTTTAATATATTAAATTGTTTTCTCAACTCGAATTGCAATGATGCATGTCATTGGTTTTCGATTTTCAACTTTCAACCAAACTCTATTGTATCATAAAGTATTCTCCAGTTCTATATTCAAACAAAAGTCTTTTACTTTTTCAAAAGCGCCATCAAAAACTTCTCGAAGTACCTAATATGTCATATACCTCCTCAAATGTAGAATTTTACCACAACAATCCTAACGTCAGTTATGGTTTTAAAAGGTATAATGTATATTAATATATAATGACGAAGGAGTTCCAACTAAGAATATAAAAATACACATTTTTATTAAAACAATAATGCAGTTGTTGTCCACATATGTATTATGACACTTCTAAAAGAGAACAAATGTTTGACGCACAATTTTCGTTGGTTAACATTGAACACAATTTAATTTAACATTAAATTGCGACAAATAACACAACAATGAATCGATAGATATATGAATATGTATACTTGGAAGTGCATAACTTTTTTACAGTTGCAACCCATTTGTCTTTAATGTATAATGATAAAGGTGTTCTAACTAAGCATATAAAAATACGTATTTTTATTACAACAACAATGTAATTGTTGTATACACATGCATTATGACATATCTAAAACAACTAAAAATATTCCAGTGTCCTCCTGAAATGTAGAGTTTTATAACAATAATTTTAATGTCAGTTATGGTTACTTGTTTCTAAACGGTGCCTGGATTTATTTGCTCGTCACCGTGTATATGCATCCTTATTATCACTAGGACTACGGAGCAATAAAAGCCCTATTTTACATTACGTTACAAAAATAACGAGAATATGTCAATCCAAACTTTCAGTCATTTTGTAGATAATATACAGTGAGTAACTTTAATATTCGGACACTATAAAATTTTTACTTTGTCGCATTGTTACTTTGTTCACGATGAAGGAAAAAAAAATTAATTCTAAATTACATTCCTACATAATGTCTAGTTAATAAAAGTATAAATTTTATTTACATAATTACCAGCGTTCATTAAATATTCTATTGTAAACAAAACAATGTTTGATTTTAATATTACAATAATATTCGGACACTTTTAAAAACTGATAGTTTTTGTACTAATTTTTACAAACGAAAAGTAATTCAATATAGTGTAGGATACACTTCTTGACGAATAACCTCTTTTAATAGTTGAGGCATATTGCAAATTATTTTTTTCATATATTCTGTACTAATATTATTCCATTCCTCTTTCAGTCGTTCTTTTAACATTTCTTTAGATGTTATTGCAGTTGTTCTAATTCGTCGGTCTAGTTCATCCCATAAATTCTCTATAGGATTCAGATCTGGGGACTGAGGTGGCGATTGTAATAATTTTGGACAATTATACAGCAATTATTCCTGTACGATACATGCTTTATGCTTGGGGTCATTAACTTGATAATACTTAAATGTATTCTGAATCTCCACTTTTATTGCACTTTTACGTAAATTATTTTTTAAAATGTTCAGGTATACATTTTTGTCCATTATGTTATCAATAAAAATTAATTCACCCGTTCCAAATGTTGAGATACATCCCCATACAAGTACATTTCCAACTCCGTGCTTTATAGTCGGCTTCGTATTTTTATTTGGAATTCTTCATTTTTCTTTTGCCACACCATTCTTCACCCATCCGATCCAAAAATGTTGAATTTACTCTCATCACTGAAATTAACGTCATTCCACCACGTCTCTTCTTTTAAAACAAATTCTCTCGCAAAGTTTAATCTTTTCTTTCTATTAGTTTCATTCACATACGGTTTTTTCCGAGCAACTCGTCCATTATAACCACATTCTTTTAATGCTCTGCGTATCGTTTGGGGGTGCACTTTCTTTCCAGTCTCTTATAATAATTCGGAAGTTAATTTTGGTGCACTTAATGTAAGATCTTTCTTTATTTTTCTTATAATTTTTCTTTTATCTCGCGTGTCCAAACTTTTTGTTGGCCTCTTTGCGGAATAGATTGTATTCGGTCTTCGTACTTAAATCTTTTAATAATATCTCACACTGTACTTTTACTAATTTTAAGCATCGCTGCAATTTTCCTTTACGATTCATCTTTTGCATTGTGAAAAATGACAAGTTGGCGTACGTTGTATGAAGTGTTTCTCTTACGTCCGATTATTACCAGTGAACTTAGTGAATATCTAAACACAACAGTTTACACAGACTGTAATGTTTGTAAACATACATCACAATCGCATTAAATATCACACTAGCTCCGTAAATTGTTACATTTCGAGGTGTCCGAATATTATTGTCACGTTACAACTAGACATTGTTTCGTTTAAAATAGAATACTTAGTAAACGTTAGCAATTATATAAATAAAAATTATGCTTTTATTAACTATTCCCTATACAGTAATGTAATTTAGAATTAATTTTTTTTTCTTCATCGTGAACAATATTACAATGCGGCAAAGTGAAAATTGTATAGTGTCCGAATGTTAAAGTGATTCACTGTATATCTAGAAAAAAAATCTATTGACTCATTCCTTCTGTGTGCACCCCTATAAACTCAATAATCATAAATAAAAACTATCGGAAATGTTCACTCTACATTTTTCAGTTAAGTCTGACCTTCTGTGACCTTGGAAGTGATTGCGTTACATACTAGTGATTTAGTCTTCACGCCTTCGTGTGACACGAAAAACCATATATCATTGTATTTTGTCAGCTTGGTGTCTAGCAAAATGTAACCATAAAAATTGGACATAGTACCGTGAGCTATTCCCCTCTAATTTATTTTAAATACTCTGTGTTCGCGAGAGAAACGCTGGTCCAATTTGCCGCGAACACCCTACATACATTTTCGAGAAAGCAAAGCTGCCCACGGAGAGCCAAAAATTTGTTAAGTGGTGGGATATGGGCAAGTTTCCCTCTGTCGTCACGAACTCGGACGCAGAGGAACCGGGAAACTGGGGAAAAAGGTTACAAGGTAAAAGGAAAAGTGGCTAGCCGCAAGGTGAACGCAACAGCGGTAGTTACTTTGTAGCAGGGGTCTTTACAGTGCCTCTCCACCGGACGGGGAAGAATCGATATTCGCACGCGGGTCGATATTTCGCCGGCAAGGCCACGCCGCGACCCTTCTGCATTATTGATGCGTGATGGACGGCTTTTATGGAATGGGGTGTCTCGCTGTTTGCGGGTTACCGAGTCTCGCGTGTTCCCCGCTTTCTGTCACAATCGTTTTCTCGGTGCACACGGCCATCGTTTCCCGCAATGACACGTGAGCGAGTAAACGTCCACAGATCCACCTAATCAAAACGTTAATGAACATGCACGGGGCTAGGTAATCACTCAGAACAATAATTATTCGAATGACCGACATCTACCAGAAGGCCGCATGTTAGAACTTCGAAAATTTACAGCGAGATGTTGAAACAATTTATTCCTTAACCCTCTGTGGGTCGAATTTTTCTCTTAGATGTAAAAAAATATATGCAACGGAAAATCGACAATTACAATGGAACACACTTTGAATTTCTAAGGCTAATACGTTTCTATCGGTAAAACAGACTTTAGGAGTAATACTGACAGAGGAATATTAATAGTCCTATTGTATAGACAAAAAATTTATCTTTTACGAAGTTAAGTTATGAATTTTGTCCACCTAATTACTATATATCGAAACACTGTGCGACCGCGTGTATTGATCATGGTGAGGCCAAAATATACAGAAGGCACGACGACGCTGTGACGGACATTTAAAGGCGAATGTTATCGCAGGGTGGTTGAGTTGGTTCAAGTTCCGCTATAGTCATTCCCTCTTTTTCATAAGATCCTACATTAACTTACTATGGGTCGAATTTGTTTTTTAAATATCAAAAAATGTATGCAACAGGAAATCAACAATTACAAACCTATATATGCAGATTAAAAGAAATTTATCAGTTTAAACATATTTACTGTAATTTGTAACTTTGTAACTTTGCTTACGATGCTTACGAAGCTTACAATGTTTGCATTTCTGAGCATGAAAGCTTAAGCGTGAAATTCCATAAAACAGTTTGCACTTGGTGTTAAACATAGATGTACCTTGCATTTGGAATATTTTATTTTCGAAATCCCTTTGTTGGATCACATTGCAATGCATATGTATTGGTATATTCAACTATATCACTTATAATTTCACTGTTAAATGTCCTATGGGGTCTTCAGGGCAATCTCTTTTCCAAGGGCGATGACAACTATTATTTGTCTAGGATACTGATTGCTAAACAATTTTTTGTGGTCCTAAATTTTCCTTATTCGATGATGATTCGGTACTAAATTCATGGTCATTGTCAATAATATTTATGCGTCGTCAGGTAAATACTACTGGATGATCTTCATCGGACTCAGAATCTAGTAAAGAATCTTCGAATCTATTACCGCTAATGCGTCTAATTCTAATTCCTCTATTACTTTTATGTGATTGTGTATCCATATTTTGGGTATATGCTATATAACTCTGAAAATAGAAGAAAGTACAAGTATTATCCTAAATATACCAAATATCTATCATAATAGCCTACTGTAACCTGAAAATCACAAAACTGTATCATATACAAATAGTAACAAAATGATTATTGAAATTACAAACAAATAAGTTGTTACTGATACGCAAGCCCAAAGCTATTATTTACGCATTGTTCTGTTTGATGGATAGAATGTAATAGAATGGATAAAAGCACAAATAATGTAAATTACACAAGATGATTCCGTTGGCTTTTATATGCAGACAACTTGCAAGGCGTTTACTTTGATATTTCAGGTTAACGGAGCTGCCATCCGTTATCCATATTGTTACTTGTTACCTCAAAGACATTATACAATTTAGACGTATACGTTATCTTTTTTGTTAGATAATGGAAGACCGTCTACTAAACAATATGTGAAAATGTTTTCTGTAAAAACAATTAGTTGGACCGATAAATGAAATAAAAAACTGTGTTTTTGAACTCTTTTGTCTAAGTTTGTAGACAAAATTTAAACATTGTCTTCTGTACATCTTCGTAATTTACATACATATTGAGAAAATTTAAATTAGTTATCGTTCTTATGAGCCACAAACGATTAAAGATAGTGAAAATTGCAGTTTTTCGTGACTTTTGAACCATAATTGTAAGAAATCTGGAGAATTTTATATACCATCTATATTTTTAGCTTGATCTGCAAAAAGAACTGATTACATTTTGGTTGAATGCTCAGATAAAGAAGTTTTAAAGTATTAATTTTCTGTTTCCTTCATTATTTCAAACAATTGAAATTCATTTCTCTTTCTTTCTTCATTATTTCAAACAATTCAAATTTTATTTAAAAAATTGACGAATATTGTTGAATAGACTAGTCGTTGAAAAACTAGGCATTTACTTTGATATTTCAGGTTGACGGTGCTGCCAACCGTTATCCATATTGTTATTTGTTATCTCAAAGATATTATATAATTTAGACGTATACGTTATCTTTAAAAAAAAAAATCATTTGGTAAAATGTCGATATATTAACACGTGACTTGAAAGTTACACGGCCCCATAAAGGGTTAACGGCTTGTCGCATGGCTGTCATTTGGGCTGCAATAATTAAAGCTTTTCCATCCTTCGTACCGGATGACGATAACTTTTTCAATATTGGACCCGACTACTTGAAGTTTTTTTTTGAGCGGTTGGAGCAATTAGTTTGGCACAATGCCATGCGAAAAATTGCAATTGGTTGGAATTTCAGAGAGAATGCTATAGATTGTATTGTTCAACTTTGTTACGTGGGTCTATATTGAAAATTTTCAAAATATATTACGTTATTTGTGCAGGTTATACATGGTCTGAAAATTTCATTAGAATCGAACAATGTTGCAACGAGCTGCAAACGTTTCAAAATGCTTCAATTTTTCAAAATGTTTCAAAAAGCTTTGTTTTTATAATTTCTCCAATGTTTCTGCAAAAACAGCAAATTTTGTAAAACTTCATACAAAACCGGAAAATTGGAATAAATATTTGTTTTATACGTATAATATGTCATGGCTTTATATTAAATATTGTCTATTCTACTACCAAAAATAGGCATTGGAATTTTTAAGTATACAATTAATTTTTTATAATTGTAAATGCGCATTGAAATCAATGTTTAACCCCCTATTATATTATGAAAGGTCAACTTCGGATGAAGATTTTGAACAAAGTCTAACAAATATAAATATTATACCTTTTTTCTAGACGAAATCAAATTCTATTTTTCGTAAACAATATTTAAGCATTATCGTAAACGCAGAAGTACGAAAGATAGCAATTTTTGTAACTTCAGTAACATTTTTGTTACAAACTAAATGATATAACATGGGTTTAATAAAAGTCCAGTAATATGTAAATAAGATTGCTGGGTAGTCGGTATACTAGAAAAACATTTTTCACTTGTGTTTGAACATATTAAGAAACAACCTACTTATTATAAAATCCTAAATCATAATTACCACAAAATCATAAAATTTTTAATATAATTCGCATTGAATTCCTAAACTGAAATGATCTAATGTGGAAACACGACTGAAACATGATCTATTTTTCACTGACAAGGAATGTTTATGATCCACCGGACTCCATGCGGATAAAACTTTGCCAAGTCTGTGAAGGAGCCAAAAATAACAGATACGTATTTTTTCAACGACACGTGTGCATGTAAATATTTTCTCTCTCGTTAAAACGATTGCGTGTTAGAAGTTTGAGGCTCGAACTTTGAAGTGCAGCTTTACACGTTACAGTTCAGTTGTTGCAGTTTACAAAAGAACCTATCTATTATTGTTGGCTATTTTTCAAGCCTATGTATTTTCATGAATGTTCTAGCAGTTTGAAATACATTGTAAACTTCTTATAGCATTTTGTATTGAATTATATATAACTTCCAACATGGGTTGAAAAATCATTAAATAAATATAACCTGACAATAGTATGGAAAATTATTATATTAAATACCAATAATTACATCTAACAATAATTGGGTAGTGAGAATTTAATAAATAGCTAATATAAATTTAAAAAATGAATATCGAAAATATTTTGGGTATAATCTCATATACAGCGTGTTTCTTTTGTGAGAAAAAAAAAATTTGTTCACAAAAGTTGTTCGTTATAAACGGGGCAATTATATGTTGTAATTTTTGCTTTATCATTTTTCTGCATAATATGGCAACATTTTTTGAAATGAATTCGATGACTTATCATATTACTTATTATATTATCATATTACACTGTTACAAAAAATTATAAATCTCTGAGCCACTTCTACATATGACAAATACCATTACCACACAGAGAAACTAATTCGATTCTTTCCTAAACTGTTAATACTAAACGTATCGTGCATTAAATTAACTGGCGTACATTGTCTTGCCAATTTTCATTATAAATTATAATTGAATAAACAGATCCATTATATCGATTCCTATGAAAGTAATTTCATAATTTCAATAAATGTAAAATAAAAAATCTGATTGACCCGCTGTGGTACGTTTAGCGTTAATATAATCGTCTGGAACGAAATAACTTTCAAAGCACCAAACAAAACTTAACGAAATTATTAGTTTTTAGTATTGCATTTCTTCAACTACAACAAATGCAACTCGAGACGAACAAGTATACTCTTTGAAACAATTGACAAGTAGGCCAAACTTTGTTTACAGCATTCTTTCTAATAACCGACAACCAGATACTGAATATCATTGGCTACTTATAAAGTAACAAACTAATGTAATGTTTAATGTTTCGTAATCGGAGGCGGATCAGGTACTAGCAAGAAAGTCGTCCTGTTGTCCCTCTGTTGGTGAGCACAGGAGGCAGGGCGCCGCCACATTGTCTAAATAAGTTTCTTAGATTTCTTTGGAATTATTGGAATTAGAGGTTAGTTATGTAGAAGTTAAAGTTAGGTGGGAAGAACTTGAAACAAACTATAAAATTATAAAACGTGTATTTTCTACACAAAAATTCTGGTTTCATACTTATATACCTGGTATAAATCCAGGATATTTTCACAAACTTCTACACAGACGTTTTATGGTGTAACAAGAGATGATAACGAAAAAAATATTAGGCGAATTTTTGAAAGCCTTCATTGTGTTTATAACATGAAAAATAATCGATTAAATCATACAAATTGAGCAGTAATAATTGCGAAAGACGCAATCTTAGGGCTCATCAAAATATCGGGAGATTCAGGTGTAACAAGCAACAGTAGTTATGTTGAGTCATTTTGACAGAAATAATCATTTTGACGTGTCCTAATATATTTTATTTTTTATTACGGGGATTATAGAGATGCGTCCTTGATGAATGGATTACCACATTTATTTCTTTGTTTATAAATAATTTAAAATGTCTAAAAATTCGG
>CM052084.1:3426741-3444049 GCA_028453745.1 Agapostemon virescens
AACAACAGCATAGTTTTTAATAGCGTCGAACATGTCAAATTTTGTGCGTGGAAACTACGATTTGCGGATAACATCGATTGTTTATTACCATTTGATAAAAACTACTGCAGAAACGCGTCGAATGCCTGTCGAAGCGTCCGGTGAGCATGCTCTTGGTAAGTCACAGTGTTTGGAGTGGTTTAAAAAATTCAAAAGTGGCGATTTTGATGTCAGACACGAAAGATGTGAAATTCCACCGAGAAAGTTTGAATACAACGAATTGCAAGCACTGTTGGATGAGGTCAACAACGTTTGGGCATGAAAAGACGAGTTAACTAGTCACCGGTAGTTAACGAGACAAATGCTGCGTCAACGCGGCTTGGGGTTCAGTAAGTTGAAGCCGTTTGTTTAACCAGTTAACTGTGGCGATCTCTTTTCAAAGCGCGCATCTATGTGTGTCGCGAAAATCAAGAGTTCCAGCCAGAGCGTACAGAGATGCATGAATCTATGTCGAATTATTTATAATTTTCATTTGTTTGTTTCATTTCGTCTTGACCTCTAAACATTTTAAACATATTAAAATTTACGAATATAATTTAGTTTTCGCCAGAATTACAATTTAAATATCAAATTGTAACAAAATTTTACGCATGACGGATATAATCGTCACGACATAAAATTCTGCCACATCTCCATGACGGATATAGTCGTCAAACACACTTAACTGGTTAAAATACATAAAACATGTGCTATCACAACGAGCTTCTGCGCAATGTTCGAGTGACGCCCAAAGCATTTTGTGCACAGCAGAAGAAATGCGCGTTGGCCGATAAGAGAAAAATAGTTCCTTAATTTTTCGCTCGGTTCCCGCGTGCCTCTTCGCAGTTGGTAACGATCATTATGTTCTTTTCGAACGAACACCTTGAAATGAAGATGGCTGCCGCGTCGAGATGTGGTACAATAGAGCTACAGGGAAAAAAATGAACCGCGAAGCGAACGTAGGGCGGAAAACAAAAACGCACAGTTCACGTTCGCATGACGATGTTGGAAAGAGTGAGAAAATCAATATACATAGGTCGTTAACTGACTCGTTATCCTGCCAGCCTGTTATCCCCGATTCATCCATTTCCACCCGATATAGCAAGGTATTTATTTAGGCTCGCACGATTCAGCGTTAACAAATCATAGTTACTCTATATCGTCGGAAAACAGAGTTTTACGTAACTTGAGCATTCTAAATAACTTACATGTACTTTTATGATAGGAAAAACATTTAGTTTGCGAGAAAAAACTTAATGATAGGCAAACAAATTTTCTCAGTCATTTGTATTCGATAGTTCAAGGTTACCGCAATTTTTAACCCTTAACCTCTTAGGCACGGCTGAATTTTGCACGGGACTGTTTCTCTGTACGGCAGAGCACATTAGAATTAAGTTTTTGATAAATAAATTATAATTTTTCTTAAAGATATGATGCATATACTTTAAGTCTAATAGTTTACTTTAATAATTAATAATGCAATTGAGTGTGCTCAAGCCACTATAGTGACGCATCGTAATATAAAACGACATCCGGAAAGCCACTATAGTGACGCATCGTGCGTAAGAGGTTAAACATTACGGCATTGAGACTTACACGCGAACATATTCAGATGTGAAAATCCGATTTTGATGAAACTTATGGGAACTTATAACAGGGTGAGAACTTATGGGTGAAAACAGTCCTCAAAGTTGTGGTATTTTTGAGATATCTCGGAAACCAGAGGTCGAAAAAATTTGAATTTTTTTTAAATTGTGTGTTCTTCGATGTAAATGTAGTTGCGTAAGAAAATTTTAACAAAAGTTTTTTGTTTAAACAATAAAGCTATAAGCTCCCATAAGTTTCATCAAAATCGGATTTTCGCATCTGAATATGTTCCCTTGTTAGACAATTATTGCAGGAGACCTTCCCAACCGCTAATATTTATAGCGTTATTAAATACGACAGGTGACACGTAACAATTTAATCAAATTGTTCGCGCTTTGTATATTAACCATTAGCACTCCAATGGCTCCTCTGAGGCGACACTGAAAATTTTCAGGCTATTATTCAAAACAATTATTCAAAAATTGTAGTGTTGTCGTACGATTAACAGTAACAAATTTGATATGCATAAAAGGAAACGAACCACGTGCAATGGAATTATCCTAGGACAAAAAGATGTCTCAAGTTAGAAATTAAAATTGCTTGGCGTCGAAGGCTTACCCTTTAAATTAAAGGGTAATTAATTTAATAATTTAATTAATTTAAGGTGCACCGTTTAAATTAAATTTCAGAATTTAACACTTTACCGATCGGAGAACTGTTAATAGGATTTTAAATAATAACACTGTAAGAAAATGAAGTTAAGAAATCTTCTTTTACATTGTAATCTCAATCAAAATTATTAGGTGACGTATTTTTTATTTTGAACGTTAATTATATTTATATATTGTTAAACTTAACACAAGATATTGGTATTATTAATTATTGATGCTCTTCATGTGGCAGTGTTTTGAAATATTCATGATGCACAGGAGGTATATAAGGTAATAGCTGCTGCATATCCTTATATTTTTCGTATGTAATTGGCCTGGCATCGTGATGCAAAGGTGCCAGGGCGATTTTTTCAAATTTTGGCGGTCTTCCCTGACATGTAGGTGATAAATTTAGAGTCCTAAATTCTGTGTCCTCCATTGATGTTTCATATAAAATAGTATACGGTGCAGTTTTGCAAAATCTCATCCAACATATTTGCAACCAATTTACTTTTTCTCCATTACTGTTTCTTCTTATCTGTTTTTAAATTGCGTTTTGTAGATTTTTTATTGAAACGAAATTCTCTCGTTTCATTTCGTGTAAAATAAATTTATTATGTTGTCTACATTGGTTTATAACGTCATAATAATCCTGTGGTGTGTACAGGAAATTCTTTTTTCGTAATGCCATTTTTTCTGTCTATGGAAATTGGACTTACACCACTTTTATAATCAATGGTTACGTAATTTCTTTTACCGGCCAATTTTAAATTGAACAAAGCATAGGCATTTTTTAAGATATTAAATAGTAACTAGTTATAAACAAAAAGCTTACATTAAATTAAGCATAAATTACGTCATATGTCATTTTTTTAAAAAAGGACTTACACCACTTTCAAAATAAACGGTCCATTTCTTGTTGCACCTGAATTTCATGACATTTTTAAATATGCAGATATAGAATTATTCGTAGAACTACGATACACCAATTTCTAATTTTTGAACCATCAGAATTCAGTTTTATACATCTTCTTGTGCAATATAATTATGTATGTAGTATAGTATTGTTGTATGGACGGTCCCTTCATCGCGACATTATTAAAACAATATTATTACAAATATAATCTTTATTTTAAGAGGATGGCCGGCACTACGTGCACATGCGGCGAAGTTCGTCATCCGATTCTACTCTGTCCTTGTTACAGTATCGCTACCAAAACGTCGTTACCAAAACGACGCTGTAACTCAGATCACTCCACGTATTGTATCGATATGCAAACGGATATCGATAGTCTCGACCATTATTTGTAACAGTATCATAATGTAATTTTTATGTTTCAGTAGAATAGTATGTAAATTCCATTATCCATGTATTGTAGTATAGTACATATTATTTTAAAAGAGCCGATACACGCGTTACTGCTTAGAACTTTCCAAAATAAGTATAAAATATCGCATTCTAAACTAGAAAAATTTAAGAGGCTACGTACCTCTGGCAAAATAAAAGAAATCGATTTTTCGAGAATGGTATATTCTGTCAGTACGGTCCTTCGGGAATATTCTCTTAAAGTTTTATTTGAAAATTGGTAAAACTTCCAGCTTTACAGCTCGGAAAGCGCAGTCGTATCGTATAGTAGTAACAGTTCGTCACAACTTTGAGTGCGTTTCTCTTGAAATGACGTTTTTGAAATCAGTACGAAAAATATTGAAAGACTTTTGCAGAAGCGTTGTTAACACTATATTGCAGTATCTAACAAAGCAGATTATCGATTTGTTCATTCTTATCTTTATTACAAACAAAAGAAATTATAAATTTAGATAAAGAATTGTATATTTGAGTTTGAGAAGACGAAGTAACAATACATAAGAGAAACTGTTTAAAAAATTGAATTGTCAATCTTTTAATCGTATGTAAACAATAACTTTTGTTCAAATATTTCGCATGATTGAATTTCTCTGCGGAAAATACAATTTAAAACAAAATTCAATTCTCATAGACTTTCGATTTCTGAAATATCTTCAAAAATGTAGTTTTGAACCACCACTTTCAGGGCAGTTTCCATTCCTTCAATGTAGACCGTTACTAATAAAATGAAACGGGTATAAGATATTTTTCAAGGACTTATGCTAGGTATTAACTGTAACTTAACCCTTTTAGTGCCGAGCAAAAGTACCGTACCTATGCGAAGAATACCGGGCTAATTTAACGAATTTGCTAAGTTTTGGGACCCCACTGCACATACCCCAGAATCTACATAGAGCGAACCTTATTTTCTAACAAGTTAAACCCACAAACAATTGTTTTAATTCTTTTGCAATGGAATTAGACCATTTATACCGTTTTATAAATGTATTTCAAGATGGAGTTCGCTCGCAACATAAATAATAAGGCGTCATCGGATACGCAACGATATATCGTCCTTGGCACTTTTCGCAAGTGATGCGAACGACGATATATCGCAGTTCGACACTAAAAGGGTTAAACACGTTTCCTTGTTACACCTAAAGGGTTTTCCAATAAGGGCGGATCGATGCTGAAATGGAATAAAACAAGCTGTGTGTGAGGTATTAACGAAATTTTTCTTATTTGAAAGGCCCATGTATGCCATCATGTATGAAAATGACATCGTTCAAATGTCCGCCGCGGCTTCGCACGGTGGCGTGGATCCGAGAGGTCCAATTTTCAATGACTCTGTCGCATAGATCCGGCTGAATTTGAGCGATGACCTCGTCTATGTTGACTTTTAAGACATCTGTAGATTGCGGCTTATTGGCACAGACTTGCAACTTCAGAAAACCCCACCAGAAAAAGTCTAGCGGGGTTAAATCGCACGATCTTGGTGGCCAATTCACGTCACTTCCGCGAAAAATAACCATACCCTGAAATCGTTCATACAGAATGTCTATCGTGTCGTTCACTATGTAGCTCGTAGCGCCGTCCTGCTGGAACCACATGTCGTCCACGTCCATATCGTTCAATTCTGGCCAAAAGAAATTGGTTATCATCGATCTGTAACGCTCGCCGTTGACGGTGACAGCCTCAACAACGTCGTTTTGGAAAAAGTACGGACCAATGACGCCGCCGGCCCAAAATCCGCACCAAACGGTAACTTTTTGTGGATGCATTGCCACCTGGTGAACCTCGTGTTAGTGTCGTCCCATATACGGCCATTTTGCTTGATAACATAACCATTCATCCACAAATACGCCTCATCGCTGAAGATAATTTTTAACGTGCAACATTTGCACTAACGAACACTCATTTTGATAATAAAGTTCTATCATTTGGGCATGTTTGAATTACAAACGACAGATTTGACAGACACCGCCAAAACAACATGGCCGCCACAGACTGTCTACATCGACCCGTCCCTAATGGAAAACCCTATACATTTGTGTAACGTTAATTGTTTGTCGTAATTCGAAAATAAATATTCTTTATATAATTTTTATGGCCTTAAACACGTCTTCTAATATTAATTTTGTGTTTAGATAATTCATACACGATTTTTATTAATTGTAATGCCCAAAAGCCAAGCTTCAAAGCCATTTCATTTCATTACATTTCATTTTCGCGAGTTTAACCTCTTAGGCATGGCTGAATTTTGCGTGGGGCTGTTTCTCTGTACGGCAGAGTTCAACGCGAATTACGTGTCATTGATTTTACACGATTTTGATGTAAATTTTACGTGTAAAGCACTGCAATGTGTGACGGATAATGCTGTTCTCTACACGAGTACATTGGAATGAAGTGTTTGATCGTAAAATTCTAATTTTCCTTAAAGATATGATACACGTATCTTGACTTTAACAATTTACTTTAATAATTAATAATACAATTTAGTCGTTCAGAGAGATAGCATCCGCGAAAGCCACTATAGTGGCGCGTCGTACAGAAAGATGACATCCGCGAAAGCCACCATAGTGGCGCATAGTGCCTAAGAGGTTAACTTTGAAAAAAGTTGAACTTTTATATTTATACAAATAATTCTTGCCTGCATTGATTCTGCAGACTCTTCCAAGTACAATTATGTATTTCTTTTATCACTATAAATATTTAAATACGTTTAAACAACATTTGGAGAGAGCGAGACGCACTTAGCTCGTCAATTTTCGCGAACATTTTTGTATTTATTTTGAAAATTAGGGGCTCGAGGTAAAAACTACTTACACCATGCAAAATAGCCTAGTTCTTTCCTATACAAAAGGCATTTTGTGAATTTTCATTCTAGCCGCAGATAAAAATTGAAAATTCTCATCATTACTTGTTCTTTTGCACTTCTGATCAACGATAATAGTAAATGCTAATTATAATCATAAAATATCAACGAAACTATTCCTTCTAATATCTACGGAAACTTGGGTCGTTGGGAACAATTCTGTTGATGATTTATTTGTCGTAAGCATGTGTTAATTATAATTTCTAAACAGAAACACTTAGTAACCATGCGAATATGGATCACAGAGATTCTATAATTTCGTAATGCAGCGTTTAACGAAGGAAGTGAAAAACGCAAGAAAAGTGGAGCTTGACATTGCGTGATCTGTGTAACGAAGTTTCGTACGTTCCGTTAGTTACCTACTTATGCATTCTACGGATAAATGATGGCAGAGTCCTAAGAAACCGTAGCGTGTTTCGAGAATATTAACTGTATAAATGCACAATGAGATTCTTCTCACGAAATTGTTGGCACAGTACGCTCAATTTACAAACGACTCCGTTGAGCCTGCACATTCGTTCCGTTACATCAATAATTAAGGTCCCGCGGAGTTTGCCTGTGCGACATTATAAGTTCAAAACACACTTTAAGCTACAGTAACGCTGTTAAATCGTTTGTAATCTCTATTATACTGGCTATATTATGTGCAGTAGAATTTCTATTATTATAACACCCAGTATGCGACAACTCTATTATTCAACTGTTCTACCATTGAAGTATTTCGTAATTGTCAGCTTTATGTACTATTTCAGTTACCTTATTGTAAAGTACAATTACATTTACTCGAGCCAGACGGTGAGATCACTGGAGAATAGAACTTTCTGAAATTCATTCTGCGGAACAGAAAAGCATTGCACAATTCCAAAGAAAAATTATACAATGCTTTCTACCACCGTGAAGTAGAAATAGAATTTTTTAAGTGAACAGCTCCATGGTATTTCGGGTTATTATTCGGTTACCTGTGCAGTTACAGAACACCGTTAAAGGAAGAAGATGAATGGTTCAAAATGTGGTGTTTTACCATCCAAATGCCCTGCAAATTCATCTGCAAAATCACGTTTTTTTTAGATATATCATAATGCTTGTGTGCAATTGCATTATTGTTTGAATAAAAATAAGTATTCTTATACGCTTAGTTGGAACTCCTTTGTCATTAAACATTAACCCTTTAAGCGCTATGAAGCATTCGATTTTGGCTATGAACTCATATATGCGTTTTCGCATAACCATTCGATTTTGGCTATTAACTCATATATGCGTTTTCGCATAATCATTCGATTTTGGCTATGAACTAATATATGCGTTTTCGCATAATCATTAGATTTTGGCTATGAACTCATATATGCATTTTCGCATAACCATTCGATTTTGGCTATGAACGCACTGTGGGTTTTCACAAAACCATTCAATCTGGGAAAAAGAAATCTACGAACAGATATATGTGACTGGTGCTTGTAATCCTATATAGATATAAAAAGACAATAAGCGTTTAAATGTGCTTTTGTACAATCGTTTATCAGTATTGTTTATTAAATTTGTGTATGCATTCATTGTGCATTAGTTAACATATCGCTACCAAGGACTTTTGAGGTTGAGTGCTGCTACTTTCTGGAAATTTGTTCTTTGCGTTTTAAAACTTCATTTTTAATTACCCCTAAAATTTCTAAAAATAAGCTTGAATACTTTAGTAAAAGTGGTAGTGACATGGGCTATGAACATGAAATTGAAACAGTTGAAATTGAAACATTTGAAAGAAAAAGGATGTGGAATTCGTCTTCGGATTCCGAGGAGCTCTATAAGAAGACCAAGATATTCAAAATAAGCAGTGACACAAACGGTAAATATCGACACAATAGGTTGGATGTTAGAACAAACATAATCAAACCTACTTTTGTAGCTTCGGAAACCGAAGAGTCAGTTCCATTGTATGAGCAAAGGAAAAGACGTCTTCGAATATTTAGCTCATCTTCTGAAGAGGATGAAGGTCTACAGGAAAATGTTAATTCGATATCTAATGATACGGCAGAAAACTTTTCACGGTCTAAGAAAAATGTTGTACCAAAATTATATAATTTTGATGAATCAAATTCGGGGATAAGGGTACACTTATCGAAAATATCCACTCCTTTGGGTGCGTTTAAGGAATTTTTCTCGGAAGAATTAATTACTGGTATCTGCGAAAAAACAAATAATTTCCATAAAAATCTAGCGCAAACTAAAATACATGCAGTTCATTCACGCGTAAATACCTGGACAGATAATTCACCTTCGGAAATATATTTATTTATTGCTATTACTATGCTAATGTCCAGAATGAAAAAAACATCTATAAAAGAATATTGGTCTACTGATAAAGTTATAAAAACTGACATGTTTTCAAAACTAATGAGCAGAGTTAGATATGAATCATTGCTATGAATGTTGCATTTTAATTATAACAATAATATGAGCTCGCAAGATCCGTTGATAAAAATAAGACCGGTGGTTATTGAACTTAGAAACTCATTTTCTAAATCATTTTATTCATATGAATATTTATGCATAGACGAAAGTCTTTTACTTTATAAAGGAAGATTATTTTTTAAACAATATATTCCGTCAAAAAGGAGTAGATTTGGCATTAAGTCATTCGTTATTTGCGATTGCAAAACCATAACCGAAATAAATGGTTATTTAGGCTTTTAAGGTCACCACATAATTTATATCAGTTATAATCAATATACCTTGCAATGAAAATTCAGTCTGCTCAACTTGCGCTCTTTCGTAAAAGGTACGCAGCCCACGGTAGGCTTTTTCGTACGGAGTGGGCAATCCATGGCGCAAGCTTAACGCCAAGCAACTCAGAACTCGAAGGGTTAAAAACCAATGGTTCGCAATCGTAACACAATCATGCACTTCTAACTGTACATATTCATATATCTATTTATTTAGTTTTGTGTCATTTGTCGCAACTCCTTGTTAAATTAAATTGTTTTTAACATTAACCAACGAAAATTGTTTATCGACAATGTCTTCTTTTCTAGAAGTGTCGTATTATATACAACAATTGTATTATTATTTTAATAAAAATCTGTATTTTAATCCATTTAAATGAAATTTGCTTGTCATTATACATTAAAAACAAATGGATTATAATTGTAAAAAAGCAATGCACTTTCACGAATATATCTCATTTTAGTATTAAATTAAAGTGTTCGAATATTGACCAAGAAAAATTGTTTTTCGAATCACCTGTTGATTGTTTCTCTCTTTTTTAAAATGTAGCCACGTGTGATTTTCGTACGATGAAATAATAGTGCATTGTTTCGACTGAACAGATTAATTAGTTGTCGATGATCAATGAATTGGCGGACGAAAGCGTTCGAACGGTACAGTTCCTGTTGTTGAAACATGAACTCGAACAATGCGGCTGTTATTTGCGAACTGATGAAAAACCACGCGAAACCGGAAAGCATTATCGATCAACGCATTCCGTTCTTGTGATTGCCACGCTGTAAAGCGCGATAGGCTTCAGAGATTTCAATATCGTCTGAAAAGAATTCGCTTTGAGCTCACGTGCGATATTGGGAAGACGTATATAGATATACCACGTGCTTTGTGCCCGCATATCAATGTTACTGTCACATTGACATCTCCACTTCTTCCCTAATGAACGCCACATCATTACGATTTTCGAATAATAACCCTTTCAATCTGTTCATTCATTTGTCACCATTCAAAACAATTCGGTTTTGTACATTCAAGCATGAAACTATGTAAATGTGTTTACTGTATGAAACTGATACAAAATATTTTATTCGAAGTGTTTCTGCCGAATGTGTTATCCGAATTTTTAGACATTTTAAATTATTTATAAACAAAGAAATAAATGTGGTAATCCATTCATCAAGGACGCATCTCTATAATCCCCGTAATAAAAAATAAAATATATTAGGACACGTCAAAATGATTATTTCTGTCAAAATGACTCAACATAACTACTGTTGCTTGTTACACCTGAATCTCCCGATATTTTGATGAGCCCTAAGATTGCGTCTTTCGCAATTATTACTGCTCAATTTGTATGATTTAATCGATTATTTTTCATGTTATAAACACAATGAAGGCTTTCAAAAATTCGCCTAATATTTTTTTCGTTATCATCTCTTGTTACACCATAAAACGTCTGTGTAGAAGTTTGTGAAAATATCCTGGATTTATACCAGGTATATAAGTATGAAACCAGAATTTTTGTGTAGAAAATACACGTTTTATAATTTTATAGTTTGTTTCAAGTTCTTCCCACTTAACTTTAACTTCTACATAACTAACCTCTAATTCCAATAATTCCAAAGAAATCTAAGAAACTTATTTAGACAATGTGGCGGCGCCCTGCCTCCTGTGCTCATCAACAGAGGGACAACAGGACGACTTTCTTGCTAGTACCTGATCCGCCTCCGATTACGAAACATTAAACATTACATTAGTTTGTTACTTTATAAGTAGCCAATGATATTCAGTATCTGGTTGTCGGTTATTAGAAAGAATGCTGTAAACAAAGTTTGGCCTACTTGTCAATTGTTTCAAAGAGTATACTTGTTCGTCTCGAGTTGCATTTGTTGTAGTTGAAGAAATGCAATACTAAAAACTAATAATTTCGTTAAGTTTTGTTTGGTGCTTTGAAAGTTATTTCGTTCCAGACGATTATATTAACGCTAAACGTACCACAGCGGGTCAATCAGATTTTTTATTTTACATTTATTGAAATTATGAAATTACTTTCATAGGAATCGATATAATGGATCTGTTTATTCAATTATAATTTATAATGAAAATTGGCAAGACAATGTACGCCAGTTAATTTAATGCACGATACGTTTAGTATTAACAGTTTAGGAAAGAATCGAATTAGTTTCTCTGTGTGGTAATGGTATTTGTCATATGTAGAAGTGGCTCAGAGATTTATAATTTTTTGTAACAGTGTAATATGATAATATAATAAGTAATATGATAAGTCATCGAATTCATTTCAAAAAATGTTGCCATATTATGCAGAAAAATGATAAAGCAAAAATTACAACATATAATTGCCCCGTTTATAACGAACAACTTTTGTGAACAAATTTTTTTTTTCTCACAAAAGAAACACGCTGTATATGAGATTATACCCAAAATATTTTCGATATTCATTTTTTAAATTTATATTAGCTATTTATTAAATTCTCACTACCCAATTATTGTTAGATGTAATTATTGGTATTTAATATAATAATTTTCCATACTATTGTCAGGTTATATTTATTTAATGATTTTTCAACCCATGTTGGAAGTTATATATAATTCAATACAAAATGCTATAAGAAGTTTACAATGTATTTCAAACTGCTAGAACATTCATGAAAATACATAGGCTTGAAAAATAGCCAACAATAATAGATAGGTTCTTTTGTAAACTGCAACAACTGAACTGTAACGTGTAAAGCTGCACTTCAAAGTTCGAGCCTCAAACTTCTAACACGCAATCGTTTTAACGAGAGAGAAAATATTTACATGCACACGTGTCGTTGAAAAAATACGTATCTGTTATTTTTGGCTCCTTCACAGACTTGGCAAAGTTTTATCCGCATGGAGTCCGGTGGATCATAAACATTCCTTGTCAGTGAAAAATAGATCATGTTTCAGTCGTGTTTCCACATTAGATCATTTCAGTTTAGGAATTCAATGCGAATTATATTAAAAATTTTATGATTTTGTGGTAATTATGATTTAGGATTTTATAATAAGTAGGTTGTTTCTTAATATGTTCAAACACAAGTGAAAAATGTTTTTCTAGTATACCGACTACCCAGCAATCTTATTTACATATTACTGGACTTTTATTAAACCCATGTTATATCATTTAGTTTGTAACAAAAATGTTACTGAAGTTACAAAAATTGCTATCTTTCGTACTTCTGCGTTTACGATAATGCTTAAATATTGTTTACGAAAAATAGAATTTGATTTCGTCTAGAAAAAAGGTATAATATTTATATTTGTTAGACTTTGTTCAAAATCTTCATCCGAAGTTGACCTTTCATAATATAATAGGGGGTTAAACATTGATTTCAATGCGCATTTACAATTATAAAAAATTAATTGTATACTTAAAAATTCCAATGCCTATTTTTGGTAGTAGAATAGACAATATTTAATATAAAACCATGACATATTATACGTATAAAACAAATATTTATTCCAATTTTCCGGTTTTGTATGAAGTTTTACAAAATTTGCTGTTTTTGCAGAAACATTGGAGAAATTATAAAAACAAAGCTTTTTGAAACATTTTGAAAAATTGAAGCATTTTGAAACGTTTGCAGCTCGTTGCAACATTGTTCGATTCTAATGAAATTTTCAGACCATGTATAACCTGCACAAATAACGTAATATATTTTGAAAATTTTCAATATAGACCCACGTAACAAAGTTGAACAATACAATCTATAGCATTCTCTCTGAAATTCCAACCAATTGCAATTTTTCGCATGGCATTGTGCCAAACTAATTGCTCCAACCGCTCAAAAAAAAACTTCAAGTAGTCGGGTCCAATATTGAAAAAGTTATCGTCATCCGGTACGAAGGATGGAAAAGCTTTAATTATTGCAGCCCAAATGACAGCCATGCGACAAGCCGTTAACCCTTTATGGGGCCGTGTAACTTTCAAGTCACGTGTTAATATATCGACATTTTACCAAATGATTTTTTTTTTTTAAAGATAACGTATACGTCTAAATTATATAATATCTTTGAGATAACAAATAACAATATGGATAACGGTTGGCAGCACCGTCAACCTGAAATATCAAAGTAAATGCCTAGTTTTTCAACGACTAGTCTATTCAACAATATTCGTCAATTTTTTAAATAAAATTTGAATTGTTTGAAATAATGAAGAAAGAAAGAGAAATGAATTTCAATTGTTTGAAATAATGAAGGAAACAGAAAATTAATACTTTAAAACTTCTTTATCTGAGCATTCAACCAAAATGTAATCAGTTCTTTTTGCAGATCAAGCTAAAAATATAGATGGTATATAAAATTCTCCAGATTTCTTACAATTATGGTTCAAAAGTCACGAAAAACTGCAATTTTCACTATCTTTAATCGTTTGTGGCTCATAAGAACGATAACTAATTTAAATTTTCTCAATATGTATGTAAATTACGAAGATGTACAGAAGACAATGTTTAAATTTTGTCTACAAACTTAGACAAAAGAGTTCAAAAACACAGTTTTTTATTTCATTTATCGGTCCAACTAATTGTTTTTACAGAAAACATTTTCACATATTGTTTAGTAGACGGTCTTCCATTATCTAACAAAAAAGATAACGTATACGTCTAAATTGTATAATGTCTTTGAGGTAACAAGTAACAATATGGATAACGGATGGCAGCTCCGTTAACCTGAAATATCAAAGTAAACGCCTTGCAAGTTGTCTGCATATAAAAGCCAACGGAATCATCTTGTGTAATTTACATTATTTGTGCTTTTATCCATTCTATTACATTCTATCCATCAAACAGAACAATGCGTAAATAATAGCTTTGGGCTTGCGTATCAGTAACAACTTATTTGTTTGTAATTTCAATAATCATTTTGTTACTATTTGTATATGATACAGTTTTGTGATTTTCAGGTTACAGTAGGCTATTATGATAGATATTTGGTATATTTAGGATAATACTTGTACTTTCTTCTATTTTCAGAGTTATATAGCATATACCCAAAATATGGATACACAATCACATAAAAGTAATAGAGGAATTAGAATTAGACGCATTAGCGGTAATAGATTCGAAGATTCTTTACTAGATTCTGAGTCCGATGAAGATCATCCAGTAGTATTTACCTGACGACGCATAAATATTATTGACAATGACCATGAATTTAGTACCGAATCATCATCGAATAAGGAAAATTTAGGACCACAAAAAATTGTTTAGCAATCAGTATCCTAGACAAATAATAGTTGTCATCGCCCTTGGAAAAGAGATTGCCCTGAAGACCCCATAGGACATTTAACAGTGAAATTATAAGTGATATAGTTGAATATACCAATACATATGCATTGCAATGTGATCCAACAAAGGGATTTCGAAAATAAAATATTCCAAATGCAAGGTACATCTATGTTTAACACCAAGTGCAAACTGTTTTATGGAATTTCACGCTTAAGCTTTCATGCTCAGAAATGCAAACATTGTAAGCTTCGTAAGCATCGTAAGCAAAGTTACAAAGTTACAAATTACAGTAAATATGTTTAAACTGATAAATTTCTTTTAATCTGCATATATAGGTTTGTAATTGTTGATTTCCTGTTGCATACATTTTTTGATATTTAAAAAACAAATTCGACCCATAGTAAGTTAATGTAGGATCTTATGAAAAAGAGGGAATGACTATAGCGGAACTTGAACCAACTCAACCACCCTGCGATAACATTCGCCTTTAAATGTCCGTCACAGCGTCGTCGTGCCTTCTGTATATTTTGGCCTCACCATGATCAATACACGCGGTCGCACAGTGTTTCGATAAATAGTAATTAGGTGGACAAAATTCATAACTTAACTTCGTAAAAGATACATTTTTTGTCTATACAATAGAACTATTAATATTCCTCTGTCAGTATTACTCCTAAAGTCTGTTTTACCGATAGAAACGTATTAGCCTTAGAAATTCAAAGTGTGTTCCATTGTAATTGTCGATTTTCCGTTGCATATATTTTTTTACATCTAAGAGAAAAATTCGACCCACAGAGGGTTAAGGAATAAATTGTTTCAACATCTCGCTGTAAATTTTCGAAGTTCTAACATGCGGCCTTCTGGTAGATGTCGGTCATTCGAATAATTATTGTTCTGAGTGATTACCTAGCCCCGTGCATGTTCATTAACGTTTTGATTAGGTGGATCTGTGGACGTTTACTCGCTCACGTGTCATTGCGGGAAACGATGGCCGTGTGCACCGAGAAAACGATTGTGACAGAAAGCGGGGAACACGCGAGACTCGGTAACCCGCAAACAGCGAGACACCCCATTCCATAAAAGCCGTCCATCACGCATCAATAATGCAGAAGGGTCGCGGCGTGGCCTTGCCGGCGAAATATCGACCCGCGTGCGAATATCGATTCTTCCCCGTCCGGTGGAGAGGCACTGTAAAGACCCCTGCTACAAAGTAACTACCGCTGTTGCGTTCACCTTGCGGCTAGCCACTTTTCCTTTTACCTTGTAACCTTTTTCCCCAGTTTCCCGGTTCCTCTGCGTCCGAGTTCGTGACGACAGAGGGAAACTTGCCCATATCCCACCACTTAACAAATTTTTGGCTCTCCGTGGGCAGCTTTGCTTTCTCGAAAATGTATGTAGGGTGTTCGCGGCAAATTGGACCAGCGTTTCTCTCGCGAACACAGAGTATTTAAAATAAATTAGAGGGGAATAGCTCACGGTACTATGTCCAATTTTTATGGTTACATTTTGCTAGACACCAAGCTGACAAAATACAATGATATATGGTTTTTCGTGTCACACGAAGGCGTGAAGACTAAATCACTAGTATGTAACGCAATCACTTCCAAGGTCACAGAAGGTCAGACTTAACTGAAAAATGTAGAGTGAACATTTCCGATAGTTTTTATTTATGATTATTGAGTTTATAGGGGTGCACACAGAAGGAATGAGTCAATAGATTTTTTTTCTAGATATACAGTGAATCACTTTAACATTCGGACACTATACAATTTTCACTTTGCCGCATTGTAATATTGTTCACGATGAAGAAAAAAAAATTAATTCTAAATTACATTACTGTATAGGGAATAGTTAATAAAAGCATAATTTTTATTTATATAATTGCTAACGTTTACTAAGTATTCTATTTTAAACGAAACAATGTCTAGTTGTAACGTGACAATAATATTCGGACACCTCGAAATGTAACAATTTGCGGAGCTAGTGTGATATTTAATGCGATTGTGATGTATGTTTACAAACATTACAGTCTGTGTAAACTGTTGTGTTTAGATATTCACTAAGTTCACTGGTAATAATCGGACGTAAGAGAAACACTTCATACAACGTACGCCAACTTGTCATTTTTCACAATGCAAAAGATGAATCGTAAAGGAAAATTGCAGCGATGCTTAAAATTAGTAAAAGTACAGTGTGAGATATTATTAAAAGATTTAAGTACGAAGACCGAATACAATCTATTCCGCAAAGAGGCCAACAAAAAGTTTGGACACGCGAGATAAAAGAAAAATTATAAGAAAAATAAAGAAAGATCCTACATTAAGTGCACCAAAATTAACTTCCGAATTATTATAAGAGACTGGAAAGAAAGTGCACCCCCAAACGATACGCAGAGCATTAAAAGAATGTGGTTATAATGGACGAGTTGCTCGGAAAAAACCGTATGTGAATGAAACTAATAGAAAGAAAAGATTAAACTTTGCGAGAGAATTTGTTTTAAAAGAAGAGACGTGGTGGAATGACGTTAATTTCAGTGATGAGAGTAAATTCAACATTTTTGGATCGGATGGGTGAAGAATGGTGTGGCAAAAGAAAAATGAAGAATTCCAAATAAAAATACGAAGCCGACTATAAAGCACGGAGTTGGAAATGTACTTGTATGGGGATGTATCTCAACATTTGGAACGGGTGAATTAATTTTTATTGATAACATAATGGACAAAAATGTATACCTGAACATTTTAAAAAATAATTTACGTAAAAGTGCAATAAAAGTGGAGATTCAGAATACATTTAAGTATTATCAAGATAATGACCCCAAGCATAAAGCATGTATCGTACAGGAATA
>CM052084.1:3452234-3465589 GCA_028453745.1 Agapostemon virescens
TTGCCGTTGGGCTCATGTCGATAGCTCTAATAGTTTGGTCGGAGGACGCCTTCAAAGATTGCGAAATATTGGCAAACGCTGAAGGGACGACTCATGACCTGTCGAATATCGCGAAAAATTGGGGAAAAAATTTTAGGTCTCCGATTGCTTTGTAATTTTGCATACACGTTTCTAGACTCGCGGACAGGGTTTATGGCAATTTTCAGGTCGATCGGATTGAAATTCCGGAAAATGTGCAGATCGATGAAACCCGACAACCCCCAAACTGCTACTTTCTGAGGGGGATAAAACATAGACTTAATGAGGAAGATTTTTGGAAGATTTTAACGTTCGAAAGATGTCGATAGAGCTGATAGTTTGGTCGGGTCACGCGTTTAAATATTGGCTAAAATGGTTTAAAACTTGGTCTTCCTATGGGTTGTGAGGTTTGTTGTAGTGATGCATGGGGTGAAATTTGTGTGTCCCTTGTGCTTTTATAGGAGATATTTCTGCGACACCAATACTGGTTCTAATTTCGTATATGTGGAAAATAGGAAAAATAAAGTAATTAATTTTACATATTTGTAAACTAGAATATGTCTTTCAACCCATTACAGACCAGAAAATTCGATAACCACATTTTAAGTAAGTTACATAACGCTTTAATTTCGCAAAAACCATAGTGTCCGAATATTAAAACGAGTAACTGTAGATATACGCGCGAATTCTGACGGATGGCACTGGTTAGTCGTCCATCTGCAGAGTTACACCGTTGTATCGCTGTCATTTCGTTCTTATGTGTTTGTTACGTTGTTGTGTTTTTTGTTTTCTGTAAATAAACTGTTGTTGTTTAAATTCTGCAAATTTCATTCATACCCCAAGTACAATTCGTCTAAAAAAGACGAGTCTAAAAAAGATTTTATTGACAATAAAAACGAAATTACTTTCCGAACAACCTAATAGAAGGTTCCCAGGTTATTGTCCTAGGCGTATCTTTTTCTGTTTTCTATAATCGAGGTGATCGAGGTGATCTGACATTCCCGCAACCCTTGTCACGTTACAGCCGCCATTTTTTAACTATGTTATTTCGAAAGCATGTTTTCAGAGTTCCATTTTATAAAAAAGAAAAATATTGAGCGCATAACAGTTTCAACCAGTTAACTGCGAAATTTAGTTCTAGAAATCCCTCATAGGGTGCGCAATTAAAATTAAGCAATGACGAGTATACACGTCGGACGCAGGACAAATGCTCTCATTAAAAATTGTACAAAAAAAGTAAAGCAAATCGAGTAAGATTTACATTTTTATTCAATAAAAAATTAATACTGAATTGTTGGACAAGTTATTATGACTAAGAATTTAAAAATTTTCAAAAGAATAATAAAATTCGTAAATAAGAAACATTAAAGAAGCATCTAATATACTAGAGAGAATAATTAAATTTTGTTTATAAAATATAAAGCAGTCTTATTGATTTATTTATTGATTAACGGAAAGATACTATGAAATAATATTTTTATGACTGGTAATTTTTTATTTTACACGACGAATATACACGTCGATCGCACTCTCGATGTACACACGTCGAACGCAGTTAATTGGTTAAACAGTGATAATACACCAGTGCAAGAAATAACTATTATAGTATACTAACCATCCTGATACGCTTGCCACGACCTTCAGATTGTACTCCAAGTCAATGATCCCGCAATTCACAAGGTTCGATGGCGGCAGCGGGGGAATATCAAGATTCTGTTCATAATCAGCTGTTCCTCCTCCTTCGACAGGGCCCTTGCCAACTTCCGCTACCACGATCTCTTCCGTTCTCGTATCAGTACTCGGCGTGGTTGCACGGAAGGTTACGACCTAGACTTCACGATTCGTCGTTATCGTAAACACTTTGCGCAAAATATCGGGTATCGTGATCTGCTTTTCAAAAGAAGAGCCCTGAAGTACACTGATAGGAAAAATTAGCCCCTTGCATTATGGACACTGTTTTTGCAACGTTAAAAATTTCCTCACGGCAGCTTCTCATGGTGCCATTATTAAAAACAAACAATTTTACCTTCAGGAAAGCATTAGCCACACTTCTGATCGTATTCACCTTTATTTCTTCTGTTAGTTGGTTAGTTTTAATTATTTCTAATTATTATACAGGGTGAAACAGTAACTATTGTCAACTGCAGTACGCTAGTGGTTGTAATTTCAACATTATATGGAATTCATTTAGTGTTAATTATGAAAGTGGTCTAAGTCAAAAATTTAAAGAAATTATATAAACATAACTTGAATTTTTGATATCGGGTCATTCCTTTCTACCGAATGACCGTGATTTTGGGTTGATAGAAATGAAAAAAAAAAGCAAATTACTTATACAACCCTGAGAATTATTATGAATTCATAGAAAAGTGTAGAAGACGAAATACATTTTCGATAAAACGAATGTCGCAGTCGGATTTTACTTCAACGAAATCACTAGAAGAGTAAAAAATACCGCGGGCGAACCTGTCTCTTGGCTGCAAATTCAATGGATGAGATTCTTGAAAAATGAACCTTAATTTCATTCAGTTAATTTTGAAAATGGTCTAAGTCAGTTCAAACTTCAAAAACAATATTTTCGTATGAAATTCACACAAAATTTCATATTCATAATAAATTTCCATTAACCAAGACTAATAAAATTATAAATTAAAATGTCGCATAATGTAAAAATATTTTTTAATTTATTCAAATGCAATTCATTAAATATCTCGAAACAAGAAATATATGACTTAGACCACTTTCATAATTATGGGCACATATATCGGAAAAGAAGTAAATTAAGTTTCTCTGAAAGTCAAAAGGAGACTCAATTTTTTTTAGTGAAAGCATACATTTCTTTATTTCAATAAAAACTCTAAAGAGAAGTTCATGCCATTTCTATGAACTAATTTTAACAAGGCTGTAGTGATCAAGATGAGGTGGACAACGATTTTAATGGTTTCAGCATAGGTACTTCGGGTCTCTTCTTCTGAAAAGGAAACTATAGAAGTATTGTGGTGCATACCTTACAGAGAATGAGTTTCACAGTGTCCACAGTGACTCCCGATGCGTTTTCAACATTGATCTTTACCGGCATCGCTTGTCCCGGTACGTATCCCCTAACCGGTAAAGAATAATTAACGGTTAAGGGCGCACTCGCGCAACATAGACAGCAAAACGTTTTGCTCATCTCTACTCGAGCCGCTTCCTAAATATGACAAATTTTCAATGAAAATCACCTACGTTGATACAGGATGCTCCACGCAGCTGGGAGGAACCATACCTTCAAAACTGTTATAGATAGAAAAAACTTACAAAGCACAAATGTAAACTATTCTACACTTCTGTATCATTCTTATGCACATTTAAACAATTCTTGACTATTTTGACAGAGCACTATCTTGTTGAAAGTATTTAATTTTTAATAGCTATTAAATTATATAAATTGTATGAATTGAATTATATTAAATTATATGAATTGGTAAATCGTATTCCAAAAATAGCCGTATCGCTGTAAGTTTAAATTGCCGTCTAGAAAATGCGATTCATGAACGCAGTTATTGAAACTACGGCACCATTCATTTGCACAGTGTTTTATTTGATTGTTCGTACGTCATCGTACGTAAATAAGGTGATAGACGTAAGCAAACGGTTAAAGGTAGACGTGACTAACATAGTTGAAATATTTAGAAAACTGTTTACTTTACGATCGTATCACCACAACACTTATACAGGGCGACCCACGTAACACTTTCCACGATTTTTCAAGTACAGTGGCCGGCGTTAATATTCGGACACCATGATACTCGAGAATTTCTTATTGTATATCTGCACTGTTAACGGACTTATAGAATTCGTCGTTTTGTAATGATAAAGAACACTTATTTTAAATGCTAAAAGCACAGTTTTTATTTATGCTACGAGTAACAGTAGCGAGAAAATTATGATCACAGTTTGCAATCTTAGTTAATATGTACGAAAACTACCTTTATAAAATAATTTACATCACAGTTATTATTAAAGATACGAAGATAGATGTTATTAGAAATATGTCACGCACTGAAACAATTTTTGCTACGAGTAACAATAGCGAGAAAATCGTAATCGAAGTTTGCAATCTTAGTCAATATGTACGAAAACTACCTTTGTAAAATAATTTACATCACAGTTATTATTAAAGATACGAAGATAGATGTTATTAGAAATATGTCTCGCACTGAAACAATTTTTGCTACGAGTAACAATAGCGAGAAAATCATAATCAAAGTTTGCAATCTTAGTCAATATGTACGAAAATGAAAACGAAAGTGTTTTAAAAAATATTTTCTTTATTTTTTTCATGCAATTTCTACCAATTAGAAATATTTCGAAATTATTTTTGCATATCACTTAGTAATTCAATACTTCTAGTTGCTCCAGAAAAGTCAAGTCGTTTGGTTTAATTTTTAAAAAGTTATTTAGATTTAAACAGTGTCCGATTACTTTCGTGAGCCACTGTACATTTTCTAAAGCATTGTTTTACAATTTTAATTGTTCAAAAATGACGACTCCGACGATGTTTACAAATACAATAATAGTTTCCAAGCATAAAGACAATCTGCACTGACATCTGTGGAGTTGAGACTTGGTCGAGCGTAAACAAATTTTATTCTATATTTTCGTCTTTATTTCAGTTACGTGACACCCTATATATTTCTTCTTCGCTAATCCTGACTTTACTCGTTCAAGTCCTACAAGTCATAGAATATATAATTTTTTATTGATGTCTCAAAATATTCTCAAGGTTGTATTAACCCCTTGCCTTATTATGACGAGGCATATTCGTGTTGAAGATTTAAAATAAAGTTCAACAAATATAAATATTATGCCTTTCTTTTTAGTCGAAATCAAATGTTGTTATTTTGTAATCAATATTTGAGCGTTGAAGTAGATGTAGCAGTTTGAAAAATATAATTTGTCTTTTCTCTTCTGTAACATTTTTAGTGATAAAGATGAAAGTTTAGTTACAAAGAAAATAGTATGGCAAGCAGTTAACATACATACAGTGGCCGGCGTCAATATTCGTACTTGATACTCGAGAATTTCTTGCTGTATATCTCCACTGTTAATGGACTTAAAGAATTCGTCGTTTTGTAATGGTAAAAAACAATTATTTTAAATGCTAGAAACATAGTTTTTATTTATTTAATTTGTACACTTTACGCGTTAATCAATGTTAAACAAAATAATGCTCAATTTTGAAATCGCAAAAATATTCGGACACTTCGCGATTTCCAATTCTGTAATTAAAAATGTACATATATTTTAATAAAAGGATATTGATTTTATAACTTTGTTAGATTACGCTGTTATTTAATTACATGGCTCAATCGTTCGGGCATATTAGAAATAACTTTATTTAAATATTCTAGAGGAATACGTGACCATTCTTCACTCAATCGTAATTTTAATTCTTTCTTCGACTTTATCGGTGATATTCTGATTAGGCGATCTAAATAATCCCATAAGGGATTGAGGTTACAATACTTTTGGACAGTTATACAATAAATATTCTTAAACTGTATAAAATGAATAAAATTTAAAACTGTGGTAAATGTTCATATTAGTGGGACTTTTTATTAAATTTTGTTTCAAAATATGTAAATATTTATTCTTATCCAGAATTCCATCAATGAAGACTAATTCACCCATTTCAACAGTCGAGATACAACCCCAAACTATTAAACATCCTCCGTCGTGTTTCAGGGTGTGTCTGAGAGTTTTAGTATGAAGTTTATTTATTATATTAGTATGTTTATTATATTTTAGTATAAAAAAATTACGAACTCTTTTTATTGCAATGTATAGCTAATCGAAAACTGATTAACTTTTGTTCAATATATTTTCTGTCAGATTATCGCAAGTACTTGAAAAATCGTGAAAAGTGTTACTTGGGACACGCTGTATACGCAGAATGGTTCAGAGAATCGAGTTATGTAAAGAAAGTTATGCAGTTCATTAAAAATGCAGCTGCACTTTTTTGTCTGATGTCCTTTGACATTTGTTTCTATCTCTAACAGTTGTAAAGATATAGTTCCGCCCAGTTGCGCGAGACACCCTGTATACCAAAATGGAAAACACCTACCATAAATATATACCAACTCATGAATATTTCTATATTTTGATAGTTTATGCGAAGATTATGATAACAAGTCGGTACAGAGTTTATACATATATTGCAAAAGATTAAATAAATGATCGTTTGAATCTTATTAATAAAATTTAAATCAATAAATTGTTATGAAAACGGGAAAATATTAAATTTTTATAAATCTGAATTTCCATTAAAACAAAAAATTACCATGATTCAAGTATGTCATTAATATATCAATTATTTCTATAACAGTACCAGTAATTTAATTGTTTATTTTTCTATGGTTCAATTTTACGCTTCGCAACAGACGATTTCATCGCTTATAAAAAGCACAGACAACAATGTAATTTGCAATTGTTAAAGTTTTAGAATAGATAAAAATACAATGGAATACCTAATGCAATATTTTAATAACTATCTAATTCGTATAGTTGGAAACGGAATAATTTACCAATATTTTTATTTCTATAATTAGAATAAAATAGGTTTACAGCTTGAATGTTTATAAAACGCTACTGAAATAGCAGTTTTAACATTCCACCTACTTATTACAATAATCTGACGATATTGTCGTTAATAATAATATGATGTAATGTATTTCCAGAAAATCACGTTATTAAACTTTAAAAGGATTAGTATAATTACGACACGTGCCAGATGTGAAGTATTCAGATTGTATTGAAATGTCAGAGGTGTTATAAATATTGTTTTGATTGACAAGAATTCATCGAAATTAAATCGCATCGATACTTGCTCTTAGCGACCATAGAAACAGTCATCTAACCTTTCAATTTTTATTAAAAGTATAAAATATCTGTTCTTAGAGTATAGTTAATTCTAAAAAATTCCTCTCACACCAAATAATTATTTCGTTTTTATTTAAGTTTCAATGGAACTTTTGATCCTCCGTTATAAAGCTAAAATAAAATTATAAAGTATATTAGGATCGTGTACAATTTTATAATTGTTTATTTATAGTACACCGTTGTAAAGTACGTGGAATTTTATGCTTCAGATATACAGGGTGTTTCGTAACACTCCGGGACAACAATGCCATTCACAATTTCAGTAAAAAAAAATTATCGTATATAAATATCCTGTTTATTTTTATTTACTAAAAACTATATTTTTGTTGATATTCTTGTGGGACAAAATAAGAGCCACATTTGTTCATTATAATTTGAACACGTACTATATGCACGTAGGCCTGCTTACAAGCTATGGGTCTCCCCACAAAACTTTCGTGAAATTTTAAATGTCGTACATCTTCTACTATTATAATAAACAAAAGAATATTGCGAATTTATATTAGTACAATACGGTCCGAATTATTTGTAGGAAAACTTATGCGTGTGGCCGACATATTTGAAGGTTTTCGATGCTGTAGCATCAATTTGCAAACAATGATATAACTTTTAAAATAACAAATAATTGTTTATGAAAACTAAATTGAAGGCTTTCTACATACTAATTATTTCAAATTTAAATTATAAAATATGTTGCTTTATTCAAAATAGTCTTCAATTAGATTCGATAATAAACAAATGTTACGGTTCAATTTTGTATTATTAAAGAAAATATATATTTATATATACATGTCTAGCTAGTATATATATATATTTTCTTTTATGTCACATTACATGCATATCGTACACTCTTTAAATACAAATAATTATTGTTAAATTGAACTAAACGACTTGACTTTTCTGGAGCAATGAAAAGCATTAGTTTACCAAATGATATGTAAAAATAATTTCGATATAATTGCAATTGGTTGGATTTATTTGAAAAAATAGAGAAGACTATTTTAATACATTTTTATTTCGACTTATACTGAAAATTTAAAATATATGTTTTGCAGACCTGTGTTAGTTACATGCATGCTGAAAATTTCATCGATAGATGTAAGAATTTGTAAACTTTAAGTAGAAATTGATAAAAAATCGTCAAAAATTTTGATTTGTATGATTTTGATTGCTTGTAGCTCATGTGTACGTCAATCGATTTCGATGAATTCCTCATTATTTTAGTTTTAATTTATATTAAAGTAAAAATCAAGTTTAATCAAGAAACAAATGTTTAAAATGACCCTTTTTCGTGTAATTCATACCAATTGCAACTTTTTCAAAATCTTTTCCGGACATCATTTAGTAAATCAAAGCTTCTAATTGCTCAAGAAAAGTCAGCACGTTTGGTCCAATTTTAAAATAGTTATTAAAATTTAAATGGTGTACGAATCCTTTCGTGAGCCACTGTATACATACACATATACATATTTATGCATGTGTGTGTGTGTGTGTGTGTGTGTGTGTGTATATACATGTAGGTCGCCGGCAGTTAATGCACATTGTGTAAAACTCTATTTATATGTCTCCGGTATTTCCCGAGCAGTCAAGGAAAAACATATTTTTACATCTCCGGACGATAATGTGTTGAGAAATAACATTCAAACTTCAAATAGATATAAAATGCTAGTTTAAACAAATGGAAATATGCGAAACATAATTATTGACGTAAATTGAAAACAATTAACCAGTCAACTGCGTTCGACGTGTATGCACGTCAATCAAAGTCTTCATTGCAGTGCGATTGATGTGAATACTCGATGTGTAAAATAAAAAATTACCAGTTACAAAAATGTCATTTTACAGTATCTTTCCTTTATATATTATCACTAAGACTGCTTTATATTTTATAAACAAAATTTAATTATTCTCTCTAGTATATTAGAGACTTCTTTAATGTTTCTTGTTTATGAATTTTATTATGATTTAGACAATCTTTATGTTTTTAGCAACGATAATTTTTCCAACCACTAATTGTTAACTTTTTATCGAACAAAAATATAAATCTTCCTCGATTTGCTATACTTTTTCGTACAATTTTTAACAGAAAAATTTGCCCTGCATTTGACGTGTACGCTCGTCATTGCTCGATCTTAATTCCGCACCCTATGAGGGATTTCTAAATCTAAATTCTGCAGATGACTGGTTAAACAATATTTTGTAACTCTCCTAATATTTTTAGTTATTTTCTATTTTAACCCTTAGCACTCCAATGGCTCCTCTGAGGCGACACTAAAAATTGCCATACTATTATTCAAAACAACTATTACACGACCATAATTGCATTTAATAAATCGTTAAAAATTGAACTGTTGCACGTACAAATAACAGTAATAAATTTAATATGCAAGAAAGAAAACGAACCATGTACAATGTAATTATTCTACGTAAAATAAATGTCTCGAGTTTGGAATTAAAATTGCTCAGAGTGCTAAGGGTTAACGACTTATTTTTATCATAAGGGTTTAAAATTTGCAGTCTGCTCTATTGCAATTATTTGAAGTGCAGTCAACAGCAGTTCTTTTCTGAAACAATCATGCATGTTCCGTCTCTAACGAATAGTTTCTAAACGTATACTTTTTCATCGCACTGTACGGCTTTCAAAGTTAGTGTTGATCAATATTGTTGTCGCTTGGTATCGGCGCCAGCCAAACCTGATTACGATGAACTCTTGCCAGACGAAACAATGTCGGTGAAACTTGTGTTGCCAACTTCATCATCATTTCGAAGTATAATTAACTAATTAAATACAGTCCACCCAAAAATATTCTTCTCTTAATTCTTTGAGGCACGATGGTATTTACCCTTTGCACTCGAAGCTGGTTTATTTTTTGTGACCTAGAATATCTTCATTCTTCACGATATATGTGCCCATAATTATGAAAGTAGTCTAAGCCAAAATTGAAAAAAAATGAGTTTATCAGTTATTTCACACCACATTATTTTAAACTAAATTTATTCAATGTAATTTTTACGATATCGTAAAAAATGAACCATTAGATAGTAGTTGTAATTTCAACATTATATGGAATTCATTTAGTGTTAATTATGAAACTGGTCTAAGTCAAAAATTTAACGAATTTATATAAACATAACTTGAATTTTTGGTATCGGGTCATTCCTTTCTACCGAATGACCGTGATTTTGGGTTGATAGAAATGAAAATAAAAAAACAAATTACTTATACAACCTTGAGCATTATTATGAATTGATAGGAAAGTGTAGAAGAAGAAATACATTTTCGATATAAAGAATGTCGCAGCCGGATTTTATTTCAACAAAATCACTAGAAGAGTAAAAGATACCGCGGGCGAATCTGTCTCTTGGCTGCAAATTCAATGGATGAGATTCTTGAAAAATGAACCTTATAAAATGTTCTATAAAACTTCTTTAGATGATTTGAAATTCCACGTTTTGGATCTTTCACCTAAAAGAGGAACACCAAAAATATACGGAAATATTAAATTACTTCCATTATACACCACCACTGGACCAGTAACGGAAGAAAAACTTAAAGATATTATTTGTTTACTACCATACATTCCTCCAGTTTTTCAAGAACATTTTAAGAATCTTAAAAACTCGAAATGATAAAAATGGATTACTTTTTAAAAATAATTAATAAATGTTCATGAATTATTTCATTAAAGTTATTGTTTCAAATAAACTCATAGTTCTTTATTGCTTTATGTCATTTATAGGACATTCAGTTAATTTTGAAAATGGTCCAAGCAGTTCAAACTTTAAAAACAACATTTTCGTATGAAATTCACACAAAATTTCATATTCATAATAAATTTCCATTAACCAAGACTAATAAAATTATAAATTAAAATGTCGCATAATGTAAAAATATTTTTTAATTTATTCAAATGCAATTCATTAAATACCGCGAAACAAGAAATATATGACTTAGACCACTTTCATAATTATGGGCACATAATTCATCTTATGCATACGAAATTTGTTTATTATTACTTGTCCTTGCAACGATTAAATTTTGTACAAATTTTTGTGACAAGCATAGCGATATAAAGATTGTTTTAAACAGTGTTGCAGTTATTTTCAGTGGTGTTTGAGAGTCACTGTTCAAATGCAAAGGGTTAAAAAGTGTCCCACTTTTTTTACCCTTTTTGACCCACCTCGAAATTTTGCAATTGCTATGTGCAAATTTTATTTTCTGAAATTCCGTGGCTCGAAGAGCTAACATAAACAATTTTAACTTACGATGTTTGCGTTTTGAATGAATGCGCCATGAGCAACGAACGTACTTTGCGTCATGTTACATTTACAGGCGGTACAGTCAGTCAGAAAACAGTACATGTGTGTCTAATATGTTCGTCAATAGTACTTGGGTCAGAAAGGCAGAGTTTGTTGTTGCTTTATGGACTGTAATTTACGTATTAGTTAAAAGTAGGCAGATTGTTGATATGCGAAAATATTCTGAATTATATGGCAATGCCCGGATTACGAGACCGAACGCAATATACTAGCATAAACAATTCATCAGTTCCTTTTTAGATAATCCCGATTTATAGGATTAAGAATAATTTCTAATTTCTTTAAAAAATGTAATGTAAGAATTTAGGAAGTAATAAAACTAACATTACTTTAGTTCTTTTTTAAGTAAACCTGATATAGGACTCATAATTTATAATTTCCTTAAACAATGTTAAGTAAAAATGTAAGATATGACAATAAACTAATCCGATCATATGTACATGTAAATGCTCTGTATTGGTTAAATAAGCCTCATGGTTTAAGGCATAAGTAAATAAAGATATTCTCAATAATGTTTACACGAAAATATAAATCCAGAAAAACCAAGAACATACAGAAAACGTGTAGCATGAACAGCTAACATGAATATGTAAGAGGAATAAAATTTCTTATTATAAAGAATGGTAATAAACATAATAGCCTACTATTGTGAATCTAAATATTTCTCTTTTGATATCGATCTTATGAATTCGCGTTCCAGATTCAATTATTTTATTCTATTTGTAGCATCCGAAGAAATTTCTAGAAAACGCCACGCTGGTAGAAGGCGCCTCTAAACTTTCTCCAATAAAATTTGTTTTTATAAACAATGTTAATAAACATAATAACCTGGTATTGTAAATATAAATATTTCTCTTTTGATATTAATTTTGTGATTTCGCGTTCAGATTCAATTATTTTATTCTATTTGTAGCATGCGAAAAAATTTCTAGAAAACGCGACGTTGACCGTGGGCGACTCTGAACATTCTCGAATAAAATTTGATATTATAAACAATGGTAATAAACATAATAACCTGCCAGAAAACGCGACGCTGGCAGTGAGCGACTCAGAACTTTCTCGCATAAAATTTGTTATTAAAAACAATGGTAATAAACACAATAACCTACTATTGTCAATATAAATATTCCTCTTTTAATATCAATTTTATGATTTCGCGTTCCAGATTCAATTATTTTATTCTATTTGTAGCATGCGAAGAAATTTCCCGAAAACGCAACGTTCGCAGCAGGCGACTCAGAACTTTGTCGAATCAGGTTGATGGCGGCCGCGCGGAGCAGCGACGTGAAGCGCGGCGCCCGCGAAAGCTAGATCATGCTTGACGACGCGATTGTTGATGTTCGCGCTCGTGGTTAGCAACGACTGTATATAAATTCAGAGCCTGCAGAGGCCAGTGTCCTTTCCCTGTCCCAAGAGAGAAGACAAGATAAGAATCACAGCAGGAAAGTGCGGCGTTAAAACCTGGATGCCCGTCGAATGACAAAGGACAGAGAATCTCCTAGTCATGTTAGGCTCCGGCAGAAGAGTTTGACGTTAATACCTGGACGCCAATCGAATGAAGGAGGAGAGCATCTCCTGATTATGTTAGAGCCCCGACAGGAGACGTCGGCGTTAACCCTTTCCTGACTTGTGGGTACGAGCGCCGCTTAAAGCGGCGTGCACAAAATGTCCTGTGGGTACGAGTGCCGCCTATAGGCGGCGACCACGCGACGACTTCTGGGTCGTCACCCCATATATCCGGCATCCAAACGATGCATCAGTCGATAATAACAAAGATGTAAATTCCGCTCATTATATTGTAGCAAAGATTGTTTTATTTAGCAAAATTGTTATTTAAGACCTAGGAAAGCGTATATACAACAACAATGCATATTGCACGTATTCACGGCGCTTTCTTTCTTTCAGTGACAGTACTTCGGCGGACTGGACAGCCGAAGCGAAAGGGTTAATACGTAGACGCCTGTCAGAAAATCGAGAAACAAAGGAATTTGCTCCTGGCCACTTGTTCGACGCTAATACTTGGACGCCCATGGAATGAAAGAGCAGAGAGCATCTCATGATTATGTTAGAGCCTCGATAAGAGAATACGATGCTAA
>CM052084.1:3465989-3493019 GCA_028453745.1 Agapostemon virescens
ATTGTGTTAGAGCCCCGGTAAGAGAATACGACGTTAATACCTGGACGTCCATGGAATGAGAGAGGACAGAACAACTCCGGATTGTGTTAGGGCCCCGACAGAAGAGTATGGCGCTAGTACCTGTACGTCTGCCGGGTGAAAAGGGAATTTGTTCTTGGCCACTCGTTCGATGAGGAGAGTTCAGCGCTAATACCTAGACGCCCGTCGAATAAGAGAGGACAGCACACCATCTAAACACCCATTTATTGTAAAATCGCGAAATCTTAACACTTTGCCGACCGCTCATTTATTGCATCGCTGTTACGCTGCTGCCGGCGTGATTTACGCAAGTTTTACTACTCGCCAACGGTGATGAAGCTCCCACCTTATACTACAATCTGGTTAACTTCCACGATAATAAATCGATATTTAATGACATTAATGTAATGGTAATAATTCTTAAACGATGCTAATGGTGTCGGTCACCGGTGACCACCATGGCAGTCAACGTGTTAAAAAGAAAACAGTTTAATAATTGGATTAGTATTGCAATAGCATCCCACCGGTATGTGTATCTAATCACTTCGATTTTGAACATTTCTATTAAATCTATGGACACTTCCATATAATGCAATAATGTAGGAGATAGATTGTAAGAAAATAGGGAGTATTATATTATAAAATAAAGACTGAAACACACATACCGAAGCTTTCGATTCTTGATTAAGGTCGAACGGTTGTACCACCGTGAAAGGGCTCTTCACGTCTTGATCGAACTTCCATGGACGGTCCAAAGTTGCTTTCGCGATGTAACGAACATATCCAAAATCGGATTCAAAACTGCTCGGTATGTTTGTAGGTAACACACACTGAAAAGGGAACTTGTGTTCTCCGCTTTGCACTTCGATCTCACTGCCTAAACGAAGAACAAATCGATCGTTAATAATATTAGATCGTTGGAAAGGTATTGGGTACAAAAATGTATCCTTTCCGATTTTTTGGTCAAATGAAAGTTTTATTTAACCCCTTGACTACGGCAGACTTTGAGATGCACCGGTCGTACCATGCGGTAGAAATTCAGTTATGACATACGACGAAAGCGGCGAAATTTTGGGTAGGAATGCATTTTTGTGAAAACATATTTCAATAATCAAACAACTGAATTTCACTATATTAAAGCAATGTTATTTCTTTGTATTCAGAACCGAATTGCTACTATAGATATGAAAAATTTAATATTAATGTAAAGCTTTTTTAATGCGTCTCATTTCTTTTGTTATGTTTGCGACACAATAGACATTTGCGTTTTACGATTTTTCCAATTGCTGTATTATTTACGCATGAAAATATTATTTTCATTATATTATATTATATTAGGATTTCCACCGTTTGATTTAGAATCACGCAGTCTACCTGAGCGTTATTTGGGTAAAACTTGTTTCATTAAATGTAAATGAAATGTACATATATATTATTTATTAATACAAAATCATATATTAAAATCATATTAATAAAACTGCTTCAACGCTTATAGGCGCTTTCAGTGTCACAAACATAAAATTTGTAAACGTCTACAGGCGCTCACAGTAACCTAGGGGTTAAAAGAATTATTGTCAATAACAATTTGCCACTTTTCGGGCGATTCGTGGTTCCCGTCACAACAATTTAGTGGTTTCGAAATAAATTCGTCTAGGCATATTCGAACAATATCCGATGTTTTAATATTGAATAGTCGTAAAATTCGGATATTCAGAGATTTTTGACAGTAGATGTTGTTTGGTGTCATATATCGGGCAACATTAGTCAGATTGCGCCATTCTGACACGCATTAGAGAGGTGACATTTCAGTCTACAATTTTCGTGCAGACAGTTTTGTATTTCGTCCATCATGTCGAAAGTAATATTAGTGTGAAAATGAATGAAATTTCTGAAAGAATTCGCTACGTTTTGCAATTGTGCTACGAAAAAGGCAAAAATGCCGTACAAGCCTGGGAAGAAATGTATGGTGTTTACGGTGAAGATGCTTTATCAAATGAACAGTATGTAAATGGTTTGCTAGTTTCCGTTCTGGAAAATTCGATATTAAAGATGCACCTTGCTCTAGTCTACCAATCACTGAAAAAGTCAATGAAATAATGCAAATGATTGAATAAGACCGACATATAAGCAGTCATGAGATTGCTAGGGAACTAAACATTCACCATTCAACCGTTTTGCATCATTTGCAGAAGGCTAGATACAAAAAGAAGCTCGATGTTTGGGTGTCTCATGATTTAACAGAGAAAAATTTGATGGATCCAGTTTCCATGTGCGAATCATTGTTCAATCGTAATGAAATCGAACCATTTTTTTAAAGATTGATAACGGGCGATGAAAAATGGGTTATACACGACAACAATGTGCGAAAAAACAATGTACTTTGTACAACAATGTACAAAGGCCAGTGGCAAAACCAGGACTGACGCCAAGAAAAGTGGTGCTGTGCGTTTGGTGGGATTGAAAGGGGATCGTCCATTATAAAGTGCTGCCACCTGGTCTAACGATTGATTCTAATCTCTACTGCCAACAATTACAGCAGTGAATTAAAAAAACTAGACCACAATTGATCAATAGAAAAAGTGTTGTGTTCCATCATGACAACACCAGACCACACACAAGTTTGATGACTCGGCAAAAATTGAGAGAGCTTGGTTCACAAATTATCGTTTGTTTCAGTCAAAAAGTTGGATTCAGAAAAGGACTGTGAAAATCACTTGGCCAAGTTTTTAGCCGATGAACCACAGAAGTTTTATTCCGATGGGATTATGGCTCTACCCCAAAAATGGCAAAAGGTCACAGGTAATAATGGCCAATATATACTTGAATAAAATTCATTTTGAATAAAAGAAACATTTAATCAAAAAATGATAAAAATTTCTCAATACTTTTCCGATTATCCAATATGTACCTAGTATCTTCTTGTGTATCTGATAAATGATGCAAAAATCGAAATAGGTGTAAATGAAATGATGCTATGTATGACGAATACGTTGCGTGAAGGAGAATTTCGCAACCCAATAAGAAGATGACCTCCTTTTGTGGCTTTTGCAGTATGTGGCCGAGCGTAGTCGTGAAGAATCAGTTTACGACTGCCTTGATCAGACAATGACCTTTTCCGGTCTATTTCATCATTCAAATTTAAGAGTTGATAATGATCACTAGTCTCTGTTTCTTCAGGATTTAGCAGCTCGTAATGTAACACTTCCTTCATATCCTACGATATGCAAAGCAATACATTCTTGGCGTAGATGTTGACTTTAGCGATCGATGTTGACAGTTCTCCAGAGTCTATGACTTCGGGTTATCGTAAAGAATGTATTTTTCGTCGGAAATAACGATTTAACACTAGAACTACCGAACAATAAATCCAACGATATACATTGCTTTGTGATAATAACACGACTGCGTCTATTCAAGCTTCATTCAATTTTTATTGTAACATGTGGTTCATTAACCTCTTAGGCACAATACGCCACTATAGTGGCTTTCCGGATGTCATCTTATATTACGATGCATCACTATAGTGGCTCGAGCACACTCAATTGCATTATTAATTATTAAAGTAAATTATTACAGTTAACCCTTTGCACTCGAAGCAATTCCACTCCAAAATCGAAACAATATTTTTATCTATAAAAGCTCCACTATAGGTAGTTCATTTCCTTTCGTTCATACGAAATTAATTACTATGACTTGTACTTAGAATTTTAACATTTTTATCAATTTTTCAACTGCAAACCTACCGATGCAAAAGTTGTTTAAATAATGCTATGGCAAGTTTTAGTGTCGCCTTGGAGGCGCCATTCGAGTGCAAAGGGTTAAAATATATGCATCATATGTTGAAGGAAAATTATACAATTTCATTAAAAAATGATTAATGTTAAAGTATATGGATCACATATTTAAGAAAAATTATAATTTAGTTATCAAAAACTTGATTCCAAAATTATTAAAGTTACAGTATATGCATCACATATTTAATAAAAATGATAACTTAGTTATCAGAAACTTCATTTCAAAGTAGTTAAAGATAAAGTATATGCATCATATATTTAAGAAAAATTATAAAATTTCATTTAAAAACTATTAAAGTTAAAACATATGCATCATATCTTCAAGATAAATTATAAAACTGCATACAAAAATTATTAGAGTTAAAGTATATACATCGTATCTGTAAGAAAAATTATAATTTAGTTATCAAAAACTTAATTCCAAGATGCTCTGCCGTACAGAGAAAAAGTCCAGTGCATACCATACTATACCATTAATTAATTTGAAACTTGAATATATGTTTTTACTATACTTTCAATGTAATATATAAATTTTTTCAGTTCAGTTCACTTAAAAATACAGTTTGAATTGCACGAGACAATTCAATTGATCGACAGAGAAACAGTCTCGTGCAAAATTCAGCCGTGCCTAAGAGGTTAAAGAAGTACATCAGAAAATTACTTATGAAAATATTTTTATAACTGCAGTAATTGCGAAAGAAATAAGTAGGGACCAGTAATTTTGACTAGTTTGGTAGTTGTAATATTAATATAAGAAATATTTTCTGCGAAGTTAGTGCTGCCTCGTTCTGACGCATTTAGTCCTCTTAGGACAGTTCGTGGGCACCCATTTTCCTAACTTTTGTATTTTTCCAGTTGATAAAAACAATATGAAACTGCTTTTTTGGTGACATCGAGATGTATCACACATGTACAAGAGTCAGAGATTATTTAGAATCACCTGAACATACTAACTATGTGAATTTTGTCGGAAAGAACTCATTTCTGCACCTAATAATGTGCATAATTCAAATGGATAAGGATAAGTAAATGTCTTTTCACATTTTCGGAAGGTAAACTACGAAAGCATAATCAGAGCTTGGAATTAGTGTTTTATATGCAGACAGTGTATCAGCTGCATTACTTATAAACTATTTGGTATATGAACAAAAAACGCTTGAAACGAAAGTTGTATAATTTCAAGAACAGAACATAATTATTAGTATTTTCTGTCTTACTTTTTCATCGAGATGTAAAGATCGTCTTCAGATTCTTTATCGTAAAGGGTAAATTTTAATTGTGTGATTGAAGAGCGAATTTAATCCTGAATGAAAAAATATTAGGATATATGTAATGATAAGCTAATAGTTACTAAGATACTCTTTTGGCGACGGCGGAAAGAGTACGGCGTAGGAGAAGGAAAAAGAAAAAGGATCACTTCGTCCTGAACCTGCTAGAAGTTATGTGAATAAGTTTATCTAGCAAACTCTGCTTTAGACATTAGAAGAATCGGTAACGAAGCAGGTAGTAACGAGAAAGGGCATCCCTTTGAACACCTATCCCTCTGTTGGTAAACGTAGAAAGTAGAGCCGCCATATTCTCTATAAACTATTTGTAATGCAATTAATGTTCAAAATATTTCAAGCAAAATGTTTACACGCAGTTAATATATTTACGAGATCGATTGACAAGTGCAAATGATACACATTGAAGTGTTTTTTAAGTATACCACTAACCCCTTGCCATATTATAACGAGTCAGACTCGTGAAGAAGATTTTAAACAAATTCTAACAAACATAAATATCGTGCCTTTCTTTTTCGACGAAATTAAATTTTATTCTCTTCTAACCAATATTTAAGCATTGAAGTACACGTAGCAACGTAACAGATATAAATTGTCTGTTGTCTTCTGTAACGTTCTTAACGAGGAATATGTTGCAGTAACTTTTGTCACAAAGCAAATGGTAGGGCAAGGGGTTAAAGACCATTTTCTGCTGTACACTTAACGTGGCAGTAATTTCGAATTGTCTAACACATGTCACAAAAAATAAAATGTGCCTCGAATGATACAATTTTAAAAACCAAACAAGGACACTGTCGTCATTCGTTGTACAGATTTTAAATAAAAAAATTTTATGTTATTCGTTGAAAATTTGTATCTCAATAACTATTACTTTTTAAGCCACATGCCGTTTGGTTGACAATACGCACATACGCTTGGCAAATTCAATTACGATATACCAACAACGTCTGGAGATATAAAACATCGTTTCATTAGAACACGCGATGCAATAATTAAAAAAATACTGGAAAGTATATCACTTGCACTTATCGATCAATAACACAATTCTAATAATTGTGACGGAGAATATTCTGAACGTGACTGGCAATAAAAGTCATTTATAGAGAACATAAGTAACATAAGTAACTATAAGGTTTTCATTCCTCACACCTTTATAGGTAATTATTCAGAATTCAATTATCTTTTCAACCATAGGGTAAAAATTCACTCCTTACAATAAAGAAACTCAGGGTGACTTTTATACATTGAGTAACACTAAGTTTACGAGAAACCTCAAAATGGCGCATTGTAATATTTCGAATATACGATTATCGAAATTATAAAGATGTATCTGTGAGTAATTATTCAACAAATTTATTTCGACGAGATCACATAACTAAAATGGTTATAAATTTGGACAAACATGTTCCCATTTTTTTTACAGTCTGTCATGAATTTTTCAATCCTTTAAACTTGGACAGTTTGCACATGGTGTGTCGACTAATATATTGCCTTAACTACTTTCTCGAAGAACGACCTTTCCTTGCTCAGGAAGGACTATCTACAGGGTGAGGCACTTAAAACCGGCCATCTAAATAACTAGGATTCTATTAAGTGAAAGGAAAAAATTCTTGAAGTCACAACTTCCATTTCAACCATTTCTTCATATACCAAGTAGCTTAAATGTAATTTAAATGTTACACCATATGACAGTAATCAAGTTTCCACGTTTCATCTTCCAAAAATATGTAAGGAAATTTGGAAAAACTCTCACCCGAAGCTGATCCGACCAGATAATACTTTGTTTCAAAGTACTCCTCGTGGGCCGTCACCGTTTGTGTTCCCTCTCTGTACTGTCCTCTTTCGTCCATTTCCTGTTTGTCCGTTGTCCAACATGTGTCCGCGAAACCCTTTACCTTCACACTAATGCCTGCAAAAATATTGTTCAATAAATTGCGAAGGATATACATAAAATAGGCGAACGAAAAGAATTTTAAACAACAAAGTACATAGCATAAAATTATCTTCAAAGTGCAAAGAAAGAATTTATAGTTAACCCTGCTTCTATGTTAAATTCAGACGAACCTTTATTTTCAACACTATCTAATTCTCGAGATTTTGTTTTGTACAAATTACGTATCTATGTCTTTGATATTATATTAACTATGTAATAATTTTTAATTATTGTTCATCTTCTCATTTTTCCGAAAATGGTTGTACACTTAGTTAGGTACACTTGAATGATTACACACATGAAGTATTCGATATTATAAAATAAATGGAAATTGAAGAATAAAATGTTTATATACAAATTTACGGTAATTATATTAAACATGCATATGTCGTTTTTTAATAAAAGTAACTTTCAAAATTCGTTGAGGGCGAATGCATTAATTTAGCATTAAAAGGGGAAAAGTGATATTGTTTGTTATAACGAATAGTACGTTGTAACTCAATTTTATATATTTCTATTGTCTTTTGGAAATAGAAATGACATTCGTAATTTCTCATATCTTATTCAAACGTGTATCAAGATAACAATACGATACAATTATCCCAGAAACAAACACCTGCATAAATGGTAGAAACGCTATATCTAAACTGCACAGTTTTACGCAAAATTAAGGTCTTCTACATTAATTGCAAAGTACCCAAGCTATGTATGTAGATATTTTGTTTTTTTCTTAACAATTTTAATCAGTTAAAAGTAATACAACAATATTTAAAAAAATTTTTCAATATTTCTATTGCATTCGATCTATTTATTTTAATTATAAATACACAAAGTCCATTGTCTAAATATATCATAATTATATTCTATACTTATATACATAAAATTACAATGTAAAATTCCTTTTTCTATTTATATCGTTAACATTCTAACTTTTAAAATATTAAAAAACACTTGCATGTTTTATTATCTAACAACAACAATTTTGTTCTTTTCTCAAAAGCTGTGTTTTAAAAAAGTGAGAATATAACTAGTAATAAATAAAAAAGTAAAATAGAATTTTAATATTGTTAAACAGAGGATATTGTATGATAAACAAAATCGTACAAATGCAGTAGAGTTGAAAATACAGGTACATTTGAATTTCTTAGTTGTTAATTATTTCATCGTCGAAAAACTTATTAGTAAAACTGATACAACAAAAATTAACAATTGTATGTGATAATAATTTTAAAGGTAAAAAATTGCAAACGAAGGAAATTTTTAAGATAGGGGGGGATGGTTGAATCAATCAAAAAGTTACAAATTAACACAACATTCTAAGATTATTATATTAACGGATATTAAATACAACAAATGAGCAACGCAGATTTAAAATACAAATTACTGTAGTACTTACTCTAAAAGAAAGTTGAGTACACAACTTTACATAGTAGGTATAGTTAATAGGTTCCTATTTATAAATTTCTATACTCCTTCTAATTTCAATATAATTTTATTCATTTAATTATTTCTTCTTTATACAATATAGAGGTCAACTTCATTTAATTATAGTAATTCCTTTAGCAGTTCCATTTAATTGTAATGAAAAATTCTTATTATTAGTCAACAATATTGAACCGAGACCAAGAACATTATCCTAACTATGTGCAATTATATCAAATAAAAACACTGTCAAAAGATGCATCAGGTTTTTACTGTATATTGTTATAATCAAATTCTAGAGCTTAAAACGTCATTCTTAAGAAAATGAAAATAGTAATGTGAATATCTGTATGTATTCCAAAAAGTAAAAATTAAAAGTTTCAATAGATCTTTCTAATTATATAATAATTTTTATTCAAGCAGAAATACACCGCATGATATGATTGCACGTTTGTCAGGCAGTGTATATTCTTATAATAAATAAAAATCAATTTTCGTGGCGTCGGACGCATGGTCAAACAATTCTGAGCGATGTCGTGTGAAAATAAAAGTAGAAAGTGTTGCTAACGTGAAACGAGTACTAGTTAATTATATAGTAAACCGAAACTTTTAATTAATTTCTGCATATCTTTTATTTTGTTTAATCATCTCTCGATGTTAATATTAATAAAAAGGAATTAATGCAATTACGACGAAATTATATTTTTATTAATAGCAGCAGTATTAATTTACAAGACATTTTTTGCATAGAACTTAGTAGTTAGTAGAAACAATCCTACATGGTACAACAAAGCATTTTTAATATCTTCGTTAATATTATTTGCTTGCCCGAATAATTAATATATCTATGTTAAAGATATTTTTTGTTAGTACATTAAGTTAATAACATTTATTGTAACTGAATTGTTTTTTAAATGTAAAATGTTTGTGATACGATATATCAATGATTTACAATGATAGGTCGATTTTTTTTTTATATTTGTAATATTAAGTAGTTTAATGATATATTTAATATTTCATTGAGAGAATATATTAATAACAACAATTATAGGCTATTTATTTTTCACATGGTGAAGAATATTAAATATTTTTCTCAAATATTCAATATTTCTCAATACAATGATATTAATAATAATAGTTACAGATTGTTTACTTTTCTTATTTAGGAAATATTTTCTACATGATCTCTTGTCTCTTGTTTTCCAAAAGTATAACAATTACAAATTAAATATACACTTGTAATATCTTTTCCTCACTAGTATCAGTTGCATATGTACATAGTTCTACTTAAATTGTGCACACAGCACATATTCTCAGACTTATCCTAAGTATTTCTAATTATAGTGTTTAACACTTCATTCTTATGGTTAGTATCGCACGCACTACATGCTGCATACCAACATAAAGGAGAAGCCTTAAATAATGCAGCTGGTGTATGCATTCAAGTTATTAGTAAAAATAGTGGAAGCACTCCATTGGGACACCAAAAATAAGGTTGCGAACACATTACATTGACGATATTAACATTAATAATATAAAAATAAAATATATGTATATCTGTAAATCAATGTATGCAATTAAAGTAATAAAGTAAACATCAGTTTCATGCTGTTCGTTGTGTGAATGCTTCTTTTATTATAATACACATTTAATAATATTTATGTTAATCAACAACTATAGCAGAAATATTCCAATATTTTAAAAAATACGTAATGACCTCTAGGAGTCTCGACTTATGATTGTTGAAATATGAACAACTTCACATTATATTACTCTACGAAATCTGAGTTTTAAATAATTTTCGAGTACAACTTTCATTGTACAAGGAACGCTAAAATACGTTCACAAACGTGATACATTTTCTAGTGCAAACTGTACGGCATAGTTTGTAAGTAACATTTTTTTAAACTCAACGAATTTGCTGCTTAAAATATGTTATCATTAATTTATAACATAACTTTTACTTTAAACAGTGTTAATACTTGACAATTGTACTACTTAAGTTATGTATCTTTAACAAAAACGAAGACACGTTGTCGAAATCAATTTTACAATACAAATTTAATGGCACAATCATCTTTTGAGATTATCATTTAAAATATTTAATGTTTCAAGGAAATGAAAACATGTTTTTAAAAACAATAATAGAGCTTTTTATACGTATTTTATATATATAATATAATAATATAATTCAATATTACAAAATGGCACAGTTTTTATACTCATTATTTATTGAATCTTATCAAAGCTATTATTTAATATATTTATTATTAGCAATAAATAAGTTACACCAGTTAAAATTTAAATATTTTCCAGATTTCTAAATATAAAGCCAACATACATATCCATCGTTATTTTATTATTATATTTTGATTTTTAGAAGCGTAATGCAAATATAAGAAACGAGTGCGATAGCAGATAACTGTTTGCAAAAATTCCACAAACATTCTGAACAAATAATGAATAATTACGACGAACACTATATCATAGCAGTTGTATAAACTATTTTTAAAAACTTAACAGAATTGCTACTAAAGATGCGTGTGTCTACCATCTATTATTCAAACAAAACAAAAACATGTTTTCAGAAACAATAGTGCACAATGCGATTGTAACATTTGATGTAGGCAAAATTAGAAAATTTCGTTACAAAAGTATAATGGCGGATACAACAAAGGAGACAATAATAATATAGAAATAGACAATACATTGTAAAAATAATGTGGCGTGACACAAACAAATATTCCGCGGCTGATCATCACTGTCCATTTCCACTATGCGGGCGTGCATGGTCGTGCTATAATTAAACTATACCTTGCGGGAAAAAAAAATCACCGCGGTATTGCGGTGACAGCAGTTTCGAGATATGCATCATGTGTCACTTACAAATTAGAACGAAACTCAAAATAGAACATTCATAAATCCCACCGCTCGTCAATCCGTGCATTCCATCTTCAAATAAAAAAACAAACGTGATTAATCACTGTACTTGCCTGCTTAATTGCGCGATAAGATTCACCACTAACATTCTGTGTTTACTATTGCCAACAAGCCAGAAACTAAATTTTTCACGTTCAGAGTATATATATCACGTTGGAATAACAAATACAAAAAAAAAAGAACAAAAATCCATAGTTATCCTTTTTATAGCTTCCTTTATAGCTTTTATAGCCATGTTTTTGTAGCAATTTTGCATTAATCGTTATTTAGAAAATTTATAACTACAATTTGCCTCGACGATGACGATAATATTAATTTTAATGTTAAAATAGACCTTTTGAACCGTGTAATTGAATGTCTGGTTAATTAATGGTTGATAAGAAAATTCGCCATATTTATTGTACATTTAGGACAGTATTAAAAAATGATAGTGTTATCAACGCGATTTTAAAACCCCTGCGAAACTGATTAGTCAAAAAGTTTATTACCATCCTTCTTTAAAGATGAAAACAAGCTTGACTTCATTGCGAAAATGGTTCATATAAATTTTATAATTGTACTAAAAATGGCAGCTTTCAATGCCCATACCATTTAAACTCCTGATCGAACAAAATGCCCATAGTAATCATTTTTCTGTAAGAATGAAAACAATTTGATTTTACTATAAATTCTTCTGTTATAAATTGCACTAAAAAAAATTACGGCCTTCAATACCCATAGTACATAATTAATTGTTAATAAGAAGATCCACAATTACCATTCATCTGTTATAAACAAATCAATTTTGATTTTACTAGAATTTTATCTTTGGTAAATTTCTTAAATTCCTTAAAGATGGCAACTTTCAAACTTTGTTACCATAATTCTAAAATTCTAAATTATAAAATTAAATATTGTAGAATCTTTAAATTAAAAACTCTGCAATTGTGAAATTAAAAATTATAGAATCGTTAAATTTAAAATTCTAACATTTAAAAATTAAAAACTATAGAATCTTTACATACAAAATTCTCAGATTTTATATTAAAATTTTTGAAAATTATTAAAAATTCTAACCTTTGAAATTAAAAACTACAGTATCTTTAAATAAAAAATTATACAAATTTAAATTGAATATTTAAACATTTTAATTCTATAATTTATACATTAAAATTGCTAAAATTTTAAAATTAGAAACTATAGAATCCTTAAATTAAAAATTCTACAATTTTTAAATTAAAAATCCTAGAATTTTTAAATAGATTCTAGATCCTAGATTTTTTAAAATTCTAACATTTTAAAATTGAAAATTCTAAAATTTAAGAATTACCAAAAATTTGATTCCGTCTTAGCCGTTGCAAATTTTACAGTTACCCACAGTTTATCTAAAAGACTGTGTGATTGATGAACGAATTACCAAAAACTTCAAACGTATTACCTTCTTTTAAAAATGAAAATACTATCGATCTTATCGGAAGTTGCGCTTTTGTAAATTTGTACGATTGCACTTACAGTAGCAGCGTGGAGATCCCTACGTAACCGACGAATTACTTATCGATTATTCATATCAATATTTACCCAGCTCTACGTATTCAAATAATTTTGACTTCATAGCGAGGCGAACTGTTGTTTCGACAATTCCACTAAAAATGCCAGCGTTCGACGTCTCCGATGTATTATTAGCACGATTCGGGAATCCCCGAAGGAACAATAGTTGAATTATTAAGAAAAATCCAGCCAGGGCCACCTGTCACGTTGCACATCGGCAAGCAGCGTGCGCACTCACAGCCACGGAGCATTACGAATAGGTGAAAATAACTTGTCCACGGGTTCAGCCGATTCATTCCATTATGCACACAGTTTAACCACAATGATTCCAATTCAACGTACCGCGGACCTTCTTCATGCTATCTAGAACGACGATGATATTTCCGCTGACCGTCTGTCCCGGATAATAGGTATTCCAAGGATTGTCAAAGACTATCCGGAAGTCCTTGAGCCCCATGTCGTCTGCCGGCACGGAGTAGCGTTCGTCTCGGTATTCGATCCGTTTCCTCGCAGCTCCGAGCACACCAGAAGAGTCTTCTTCTCCAGTTATTTATCAATTATTCCGCTCGCGGCCGAATTCGATGCCACAGCGGCGCTGCTTTGGAATCTCTCAAAAAATCACGTGACACCTATCGGTGACGTCACCAATCAACAAAGAGGGGATAGGAGTCGACCGAGCGACGACGAGGAAGTCCGACGACAACCGAACGATGCGACGCGACCGGCGAGTATGCGGCGCTCGGGCGCTGTCGGACTTCCTCGTCACAGATCGTCGAGCTTCTATCCCCACCCTGCTCGTCGGCAACGTCACTGATGGATGTCACGTGGGTTTTTGCGAGATTCCATAGTACCACTGTGCCACGGCAGAATAAAGGCGGAACGTTCGGCAACGCGTGCCGTCTGAAATCGTCGCGCCACAGCCGGCCCGTTTCGTTTCGTTTCGTTTCACGCGAAACACAATGCCGTGTGGCTATATCGAGCCACTCGTAAAAGCCGGCTTGGTCGTGCTTACGAGTCCACGTTATACTACTCGATATTTGTCTTCTGCGCAGACACCAGGTGACGCAACACTCGGGGGAACGCTCCCTACAGGAGGATTCAGAATCGCGTCGCCGCCCTCGTTAGTCTTTGAGGTTCTGGACTCCAGATATGGAATTGTAGACTCCAGAAGAACTTTACCGTAGAAGCGAAAAGGATGCACTCAGTAATAATATTACAGTCAGAGATAGGCAAATATATTTATTAATTTCTTGATTTTTATTTATCGCCTAATGTGAATGGAATTATTTGTATGCGCGCGTTAAATTTTGTTATAAGTTTTAGGCATTTCCGTTGGTGCAATTGAAAAATGTTTCAGACCAAATTCTAGCAGTACTTGGTGGGCTATAGTTTCGCATATCCTTAAATTAAAAAAGCTACTTTTATGTAATGAATTCAAGGTCACTTTGAATCTTTGAAACGGTACCGTTTGTTTTAGATATCACAGGATTGTTTTTCATGTTGGGTCGAAATCATTAGTGTTTTTAATTATTAAAAAATTATTTTTTCCAAAATAAATAAGGTTACATCAAATGTTTAAACTGTATGACATGAGGCTCTGTTCTTTGTATTAGATTTTTCATTATTGCTATAAAAATGTCTGAGCACGCAATAAAAATAATAAATCATAAAAATTTATTATTGTATATTAATTATAATATAAATAGTATATATAAGTAATATAAGTATAATTAATTTATTATAGTATATATTAATTTATTATATACTTAATACTGAAAATTTCATCGAAATTAGTCATTAAGAAGACAAAAAGACTGACACGTATTTATATTTACTTTAGTAAATGTAGAAAAATTCGAACATTACCAAAATATAATAAAAGAAAGATATAGACCCAATAATTAGAAAAATTACGTCTAATAAGAAAACTTTAAAATTTCAGTAAACAAATTTAAACTAACTTAATTTTTTAAAATAAATATTAGTGTATATCAAGTGAACAATACATGTAAACAATTTAATTTTCTGAGATTTATTATAGTCTTCCACGTCTCCTACATGTTAGACAGGGAAGTAATGTGTCTGAACCATTGTATTCTCGTATGATTACCTGTCGTCTTTATGAAACTATTATGGTATAAAATTTGTTATTACCTCATTGAGATTTTACGATGTATGATATTACATTTTTCTTATGTGTATAAGTTAAAAACTGTACTCTTGTTTGTCTAACTACAATTTCAATATAATTTGATTGAAAGCTTCTTTTGCTTCGTGTTAAAAACTATATATTGTTAAATTGAAAAGAGAACAATTACTTTGAATACGTTCTTCATGCAAAAATAAAGAAGTTAGAATATCAAAGACTATCGAAGCATTTGTACTATACATTGAAATGGTCATTGTTGAATCAAGAAAATCATTTGGAGCGATTCTTAATCTAAACTTTTTAACTATTGTAATTAAATTTCAATTACGCTAGAATAAAAGAAAATTAAAAAAAATTAACATTAAACCTACCACAGCGGGTCAAATGAGCTTTTTCAGAATTTTTATTTTACTAAAAGCAATACTTATGCTTTTACTGTCTTGCATTTGTCCTTATTTTTGTTATAAGTGCAAAAAACCCACAAACTATTGAATGCAGTATATTTTGCAAATTAAAATGGATAACTAAAGTGTGTTTTTTCAGCTTTCATTTGAGCTTTTAAGCCTTAGCACTCCAATGGCTACTCTGAGGTGATATTAAAAATTGGCAGACTATTATTCAAAACAATTTTTATATTACAATGATTCTATTTAAAATGCTTGTAAAAATTGAAGTGTTGCACGTACGATTAATAGTAACAAATTTGATATGGACGAAGGAAATGAACCGCGTACAATGGAATTATTCTAGGATACAAAAGTGTCTCGAGTTAGGAATTCAAAATTGCTGGGAGTGAAAAGGGTTAAAAGGCACAAAATTATTAAGAAGAACATTTAAATATTAATTTGGAGCAATCTGTTAACTGTTACAGAACAATCTGAACAATCTTTTAAAACTGTTTTAAAATTTAAATTTTTATGCATTATACTACACAATATTAATTTGTTTACTTACAATTATAAAACAAATAAGCGTACATGTATTTCGATATTTGCAATATAAATAACAAAACAGCTTTAAGATTAGTATTGATTATGGAAATATTTTCTCAAATGCATTTGAAATAAAACACTTAATTGATAAGGAATCGTTGAGGACAAAATTGAAAAGAGAATTCAGAGTGCAACGGAATAGATTTTAATCATGTTGCTTTAAATAATATTAATTCATAAATATTGCATTTGATTTTAATAATATTGTTTGGAACTAGATAGACTGACAAATAATTGATATCATTTAAATCACCAAACAGTTTGAGGGTGGCGAACCACTTATGAAGGCTCCTATACGTTCATTTTGTACGATGCCGGTGACGTATCAATTCTGAGCGACCTCATTGGTTAAGCATAGGAAAACATGCGCTTAGGAAAGCCATGCTTTCGCATATCGTGGCAATATTCATGGTAGCAACACGCGCAGGCGTCATTTTCACTACGCATGACGTCATCGAGGATAACGGGCGGATTCCAATGATGCAATTGATGAAGACGCCTGATACTAGCAAGTGTAAACTGTCTAGTACAATGTCGTATCTACGAGAACAGAATCGCTAACATCTCAATCGATGAACAACGTACCGCTATTTATCGCGATCGTCATTCATTTGAAAGTTTAATTCTACCGAATTAATTTGTTTACATTCACAATATTCTTCCCATGCATGCAGCATATCCGAACAAATATTTTAATATTGTTATTTGCACCGTTATTTTATCATCGATTATTCTTCAATGAATTTTTAAAATACATTCTGTACCGTGCAGATCCTTTGATTTGGTTTTATGGAAAAGTTAAATGGAGATATAAGAAAACCGACACTTGCGAAAGAGAAGGAAAAAGAGAATAGAAAGGCCCGCAATCAGGAAAAAATATAAAAATATCAAAAACAAGAATTGAGAATATTATAGCAAAGAAGATGAAGATGAAGAAGATTCGAATAATTTGCATCAGTATAGGACAAAGTTATGCATTGTCATATTACGTTATATTCTACCACACTACTTTGATTCTAATCAGATTCATTATTACGATTAATATCACTGTTATTATCATTATTATTACTGTAATTGTTAATGCTGTATTGTATACCAGAATCATTCCGTGACCATCGCTTGTTATTGCCAACCGGCGTCGTTCCGTCGCCTTCTCATCAAACATCCCAAAATTTTCCACAAACCTATGATTTTACCCTTGACTCATTCCCAACTCTACCCACGCCGCGTCATACTTGAACCTTTACCTAATTACGTCATTCCCAAAACTTTGATCTCACCATACTAGCCCTTACAATTCCAAAACTCTCACCATTCAAGTTAGAACCTACAATCGGTCACGAAACTTTAGAAACTATAATCGGAAATGAACTTTCTAGAATGGAATAACTTTTTTAAAATTGGACTTAGCAATTACAATTTTTTTTTTAGAAAATAGAAGACCACCTATTAAATAATATGCGAAAAAGTTTGTAAAAACTGCAATTGGAATTTGTCCATTCCTGTTTTAACATTTGATAATGATTTTCAATTCACGACCATACAAGTTTCATACAACAGCATAGTTTTTAATAGCGTTGAACATGAATCTTGTGCTTGGAAACTACGATTTGTGGACAGCATTGATTTTCTGTTACCATTTGAAAAAAACTGCTGCAAAATCGCATCGAATGTTTGCCGAATCTTACGGTGAGCACATTTCTTGTAAATGATAGTGTTTGGAGTGGTTTAAAAAATTCCAAAGTGACGATTTTAACGGGAGAAACGACGAATGTCGAAGACCACCTAAAAAGTTTGAAGACTGCGAATTGCAAGCATCGTTGGATGAGGATGACGCTCGAACGCAACAATTCGCGGATCAATTAACACTAGAATTTCCGAACAATAAATCCAGCGATGTACATTGCTTTGTGATAATAACAAGAGTGCATCTATTCAAACTTCATTAAATTTTTATTGTAACATGTGGTTCATTAAAGAAGTACATCGGAAAATTACTAATGCAAACATTTTTATTACTTCAGTAATTGCGAAATAAATAAGTAGGGACCAGACATTTTGACTGGTTTGGTTGTTCTAGTGTTAAATGTGACACGAAAAGCGGTCTCCATAAGTTTGAAACCCATGGGAAATATCCAGACGATAGAAAATGGAATTAAAAGGCAACACAAAGTGATTTTGCTTCATCATAATGCACCATCACACACAGCAAAACCGGCCAAGGAAACGATTGAGGAATTTAGTTGGGAAATACTTTCACATGCGGCTTACTCATCAGACTTAGTTCTATACGATTATTGCTTATTTGCATCACACGTACTTGCTGAGCAACGCTTCATATTTTTCGAAAATACACGAAAATTTAAACATTGCCTTTTGCACATCTTCCGAATTTCCATACGTATTGAAAATTTTATTTAAATTGGTCATCGTTCTTATGAGTCGCAAACAATTAAAGGTAATGGAAAACGCAGTCTTTTACGACTTTCGAATGATAACTGCAAGAAATCTGGAGATTTTTACAACTTCTATGTTTGTATTGGACGTACAAATAAATCTTCGCCGTTTGAAATGAGATAGCGCTACCAATAGGTCATGGCGGCTAGTGTCAGATGTAAGACATCATACCATAAGGTTGTACATCTATCAAAACCATAATATCATAATATTACCGATTGTGTATCAGCATTATATAGTTTTTTTCTGCAAAAATATCGAATTTTGAGGCGAATAAACGTCATTTGCTGGAAGCTCTGATTTACTTCTTTAATCTGAAGAAATATGCAGCTGACGTTGACCGATTGCTTGTAGAACCATATGGTAAGGCTGCATTTAATGAGAGAAGTTGTCGTGAGTGGTTCCAAAAGTTTAAGAACGATGAATTCCGTGTCGAAGACAAAGAACATAATGAAAGGCCGAAAGTGTACGAAAACGCGGTATTCGAAGCACTACTGAATAAAGATTCGTGTCACACCCCAGAAGAACTTGCATTTGCATTATCTGTGACTCAACAAGCGATTTCACATCGTTTAAAATCATTGAGAATAATTCAAAAGCAACGAAATTGGGTTTTATATGAACCGACGCCGATTGTCCACATGTGAAATGTTACTTGGCAGGACTCTGTCAAAACCTACTTGGAAATACTTACTTGGGAATTTTAACCCACTCGCCGTATTCGCCAGACATTGCTCTTCCTGATTATGACTTGTTTCGATCGACGACGCATGGCCTGTCGGAGTAGCATTTCACATAATATGAAGAGACCAAAAATTGGGTCGATTCATGGGTAGTGTCAAAAGATGAAGCGTTCTTCCGACGTGATATCCGGATGCCTCTAGGAAGATGAGAAAAAGTAGCGGCCAGGGATGGAGAATACTTTGAATAAAACATATGGTACCGTTCTTTCGCAATAGATGCTCAATTTAAGATGAAAAGCGGTACAGACTTATTTGTACTCCCAATATAATATTAAACCTTTCTACGTCGTGATAAACAATAAGTATTTCTAAAAAGACATTTTAACAAGGACATTCAAAGATGCTGAAACGATGCGTGAAATTTCGTAAATGCAAATCGTTTGGCATTTGATCTAAATAATTCAGTGTGGCTGGGCAAGTGAATTTGGAGCAGCAAGTGCATCCACTGCTGATTCTCTTGTTCACGACTCGAGCATGGCGCTGCTGAATTATGGTGATGATATATCCGCGTGGAACGATATACAGTAAAATATGACCGTCTGAATACAAAATCGCCATAAAATGTTATATGAAAGCTAGGCAAAATAGCGCCGGGATTCAACGTGTTAGGAATGCTTAAAAATTGTTATAAATCCGAGATCAACGAATATGGAATCGACAATCTTTTCGCGGTCCTTCGTCCAGTGACGCAAAGTCTGGGTTAGTTAATACAAATATTATGCCTTTCTTTTTAGACAAAATCACATGTTACATATTATATGAAGATACCAAAAATTGGGTCGATTCATGGGCAGCGTCAAAAGATGAAGCGTTCTTCCGACGTAGTATCAGGATGCTACCAGAAAAATAGGAAAAAATAGTGGCCAGTGATGGACAATACTTTGAATAAAATATATGGTACTGTTCTTTCATAATGAATGCCCAATTTAAGATGACTAACGGAGGAGGCTTATTTGTACTCCCAATAGCTTGATCTTGCGTCAACCGATTTCAAATAAAGTAAGGTAAGTTGTTACTGAGATCTACAAAAATCACTGCTTAAATTTTCGTTGAAAGCTCAGATAAAAAAGTTTGAAAGCGTCCATTTCTTACTTCTTTTACAGTTTCAAACAATTGAAATTTGTATTTGAAAAATTGTTGCAGATCCTCTAGAAGGCTAGTTGTTCTCTCATCTTTAAAAAAAATTCATATTGCTTGGCTCAATTTTGCAAAAGTTATTTCGTTTGAAAAGCGTCCGAATATTTTCGGAACCCACTGTATGTACAGGGTGAACTGGCACTATAAGTGGCAATATATACAGTGAATAACATTAATGTTCGGACACTATACAATTTTCACTTTGCCGCATTGTAATTTTGTTCACTGTTGAAGAAAAAAAAATTAATTCTAAATTACATTAATGTATAGGGTTTACTAAGTATTCTATTTTAAACGAAACAATGTCTAGTTTGAAGGTGACAATAATATTCGGACACCTCGGAATGTAACAATTTGCGTGAGCTAGTGTGATATTTAATTGTGATGTATGTTTACAAACATTACAGTCTGCGTAAACTGTTTCGAGCCTCAGAAAATCAGTTGTGTTTAGATATTCAGTAAGTTCACTGGTAATGATCGGACGTAAGAGAAACACTTCATACAACGTACGCCAACTTGTCATTTTTTACAATGCAAAAGGTAAATCGTAAAGGAAAATTGCAGTAATGCTTAAAATTAGTAAAAGTACAGTGTGAGATATTATTAAAAGATTTAAGTATGAAGACCGAATACAATCTATTCCGCAAAGAGGCCAACAAAAATTTTGGACACGTGAGATAAAAGAAAAATTATAAGAAAAATAAAGAAAGATCCTACATTAAGTGCACCAAAATTAGCTGCCGAATTATTAGAAGAGACTGGAAAGAAAGTGCACCCTCAAACAATACGCAGAGCATTAAAAGAATGTGGTTATAATGGACGAGTTGCTCGGAAAAAAACGTATGCGAATGAAACTAATAGAAAGAAAAGATTAAACTTTGTAAGAGAATTTGTTTTAAAAGAAGATACGTGGTGGAATGACGTTATTTTCAGTGATGAGAGTAAATTCAACATTTTTGGATCGGGTGGGCGAAGAATGGTATTGCGAAAGAAAAATGAAGAATTCAAAATTAAAAATACGAAGTCGACTATAAAGCACGGGGGTGGAAATGTACTTGTATGGGGATGTATCTCAACATTTGGAACGGGTGAATTAATTTTTATTGATAACATAATGGACAAATATGTATGCCTGAACATTTTAAAAAATAATTTACGTAAAAGTGCAATAAAAACGGAGGTTCAGATTACCTTTAAGTATTATCAAGATAATGACCCGAAGCATAAGGCACGTATAGTACAGGAATATTTGCTGTATAATTGTCCAAAATTATTACAATCACCACCTCAGTCCCCAGATCTGAATCCTATAGAGAATTGATAGGATCAACTAGACCGACGAATTAGAACAACTGCAATAACATCTAAAGAAATGTTAATAGAACGACTGAAAGAGGAATGGAATAATATTAGTACAGAATATTTGAAAAAAATAATTTTCAATATGCCTGAACTATTAAAAGAGGTCATTCGTCAAGAAGGATATCCTACACTATATTGAATTACTTCTCGTTTGTAAATATTAGTACGAAAACTATCAGTTTTTAAAAGTGTCCGAATATTATTGTAACGTTAAACCAGACGTTGTTTTGTTTAAAATAGAATATTTAATAAACGCTAGTAATTATATAAATGAAATTTATACTTTTATTAACTAGACAGTATGTAGGAATGTAATTTAGAATTAATTTTTTTCCTGCATCGTGAACAAAATTACAATGCGAAAAAGTAAAAATTTTATTGTGTCCGAATATTAAAGTTACTCACTGTAATTGGCGCTATCTGTTCGCCACCTGCAATAACTCCGAAAGTATGATAGTAGTAGAAAAGTTTTCGAAATAAAAGTTGCATCGGACAACAGGTGCCGCAGCGTGGCGTTAATCTCTCGTTGCTAGGCGGAGTCGCTTCAGAGATGCGAAGGTCACCTTTGTTTCTTCAAGTAGAATACTACCCTTTGGTACATGCTTTCTGACGACAGCTATGACACGAATCCAACGAGGTGCGAAATTAAGTTCTTTGAAGGTCAGCAAAGGTCATTTATGAGAAAAAAAAACGAAATAAACTTGCATTTACAGAAGGTGTCAAAAGTGATCGCCATTGGTATTAATGCAATGCTGCAATTTTCTTATCACGGATCGAATAGTATTTCCTATCCCTTCGGAACTTATCGAACCACATGCTGCAGCAATTTATTGTATAAATGTATTGAATTGCATAGGGCATAGGGTGACAACGTTAAGGATATCTTTCAACGTATTTACTAAACCTGGCAATGGCAAATAAACACTTCTGGGCGATATCGCAGGACATCAATAATAAGAACGGTAAGGTTAGTTGTTCGTTCGTATCATGCTGTGATGCGGTCAATGATTTGGCGTCGCCGAGTGTCGTAAATCTTCGGTTCAGGTTCTTGACAACGCAAGTTCAAGACGATTCTCTACTATTCGGTTAAATGATAAGGATAACACTTTGAGGTATCAAGAAATTATGAGACGTAGTTATAAAGATGTAGTAAACTCCGTATTTTAAACTCTAAGAAGACAACGTAACAACGATTACAAGTTTTGATGATGATACGTACGGTTTGAGAGATATTTTCGAAGTGTTTGAGTGTATAATGGTTCAATTACAAATAAATTCGATGTAGGCGGTAATTTGAAATGAAACAAGCGGATTCGTGGATTCTACATTTTTCGGAGCTAGTAAGAGAAACGATCCCCTAAGCTGATTGGTGTTTACAAGGAAACATATTCAGATGCGAAAATCCGATTTCGATGAAACTTATGAGAGCTTATAGCTTTATTGTTCACACAAAATACTTTTGTTTAAATTTTCTTGCGCGACTACATTTCCTATTGAAAAACACACAATTTAAAAAAAAATCAAATTTTTTCGACCTCTGGTTTCCGAGATATCTCAAAAATACCTCAACTTTAAGGGCTGTTTTCACCCCTTCAAAGTGGATGGTTGCCGATAAAAAAAACCACGTGTCAAATATTTTTCAAAGAACTATAAGCTCCCATAAGTTTCATTAAAATCGGATTCTCGCATCTGAATATGTTCCCATGTTAGTATTGCAAGGAAAGGGTAAAGCAATTGCTCAGACTAAAGATCACTCACAGGTACAATTCGTCCTTTCGAGTGACGCATGGGGAATCTGCGTGTCTCGAGAATCAACCGTAGCAGACAATAAACTCAGAAAAGCGTCTCGTCTTACACAAAGCAAACGAAAAGAATGAGTAATTGTGAAACTGACGGTGATTCGATGTTTGATGACCAACTGTAGGTCGTAATGAAATAAAGGACTTAACACTTTACCGACCGGCGAGTATTTCAAAATTTTTCAAGGTCCATTGTCCATGATTGAAAACGTTTCAATAGATCCCTCAACGGTGACAGGAATTTTTATTGTAAATCAACATGCTATCCTCAGTAACGTTATCTAATAATTGGGTTATAAATTGTAATGTAAAAGCAGTTTGTTAGACTTCATTTTGTTACAGTGCATCTACTGAAAGTCCTAATAATAGGCTTCCGGTCGGTAAAGTGTTAAAATTTGAAAGAAGAAAATGGCTTTTCGGAGGAAACTGCCTGCTACGACTGAGTTAGTATTGTTTGACCTTGTTTATAGAACGGATGAAATCGACAGGCCATATGGAGTCAGTTGAAACGCTAATTAGTTTGCTGATATATCTGAAGGGTCTGTGATTTTCTAATATTCGATAGGCTTTGACCGTAGAACATTAGCATCATCGAATCAAGTAGATTGCAAACGATGTATTCTGTCGAAGAACGAATTGATATGCTTCTCATTTACGGAAAGTGTCAGCAAAATTCAGCGAGAACTAGAGAATTATAAGCAGAAAGATATAAAATTATGATGAAAGGATTCTCTATTATGATAAAATAATCTTATGATAAATTAAAATTATGATAAAATTAAGATATAAAATTATTAAAAGTATGATAAATTAAGAACAACTAGATTCTTGGCCCAATAGAAAAACCAGGCAGAAACCAATAACTAATGAAGAAACGGAAATTAATATTTTTGTCACTGTGGTTCGAGACCCTTGCGTTAGTTTGCGTCACATCGCAAGGAAATTTGACATAAGTCAAAAAAGAGTTTTTTCGTGTTCTGCATCGTCATAAATATCAATTCTTACTATACCAGTCTTCATCAAGAATTAGGTGGTATAGATTTCATGAATCACGTTGAATTCTATCGATTGTTTCGAGCGATTGTTCTGTCCAAATTTTATATATCACCTATTAATTTTTCTCATAAATGCATAAAATCCACAGCTCAGGGGATTAAAATTTCAAATGACATCGTGCAAAGTCGAATTAATTCAGAATATAAAGTGTTATAGACGGTCACTGAAGAGTTGGAATATTTCAATAAAGTCCGCTATTCCACGTGTGCAAACACGTGGACTCTATAGTACTGAAATTAGCAACTCGAACAAACACCTTCTATTTATTTACATACCTTGTCCTGGTTGGATTGTGTATGTGTTATCCCATGCGAAGGTGATCACATTTCTGGAACAATGTCTCGGGTTTTGCTAAATCTGAAGCATGTCGTAGTCCAAGTAAAATTAATAAAGGTTTGAACCATTATTTTATTATTTTCGCAATGTTTGAAGAATACAGACCCTCAATGTTTGCCATTTTAGCCATTATGTAGGAAAACTACGCTTATAGAATGATTTACATCACAGTTATTATTAAAGATGCAAAGATAGATGTTATTAGAAATATGCCACGCACTGAAACAATTTTTGCTACGAGTAACAATAGCGAGAAAATCATAACCAAAGTTTGCAGTCTTAGTCAATATGTACGAAAACGAAAATGAAAGTGTTTTAAAAAATATGTTCTTTATTTTTTTCATGCAAATTCTACCAATTAGAAATATTTCGTAATTATTTTTGCATATCACTTAGTAATTCAATGCTTCTAGTTGCTCCAGAAAAGTCAAGTCGTTTGGTTCAATTTTTAAAAAGTTATTTAGATTTAAACAGTGTCCGATTACTTTCGTGAGCCACTGTACATTTTCTAAAGCATTGTTTTGCAATTTTAATTGTTCAAAAATGACGACTCCGACGATGTTTACAAATACAATAATAGTTTTCAAGTATAAAGACAATCTGCACTGACATCTGCGGAGTTGAGACTTAGTCGAGCGTAAACAAATTTTATTCTATATTTTCGTCTTTATTTCAGTTACGTGACACCCTATATATTTCTTCTTCGCTAATCCTAACTTTACTCGTTCAAGTCCTACAAGTTACAGAATATATAATTTTTTATTGATGTCTCAAAATATTCTCAAGGTTGTATTAACCCCTTGCCTTATTATGACGAGGCATATTCGTGTTGAAGATTTAAAATAAAGTTCAACAAATATAAATATTATGCCCTTCTTTTTAGACGAAATCAAATGTTGTTATTTTGTAATCAATATTTGAGCGTTGAAGTAGATGTAGCAGTTTGAAAAATATAATTTGTCTTTTCTCTTCTGCAACATTTTTAGTGATGAAGATGAAACTTTAGTTACAAATAAAATGGTGTGGCAAGCAGTTAACATACATACAGTGGCCGGCGTTAATATTCGTACATGATACTCGAGAATTTCTTGCTGTACATCTCCACTGTTAATGGCCTTAAAGAATTCGTCGTTTTGTGATGATAAAAAACACTTATTTTAAATGCTAGAACTGTAGTTTTTATTTATTTAATTTGTACACTTTATGCGTTAATCGATGTTAAACAAAATACTGCTCAATTTTAACATCTCTTTCGTAATTGCTTCTTAAAGACGAATATAATTATTGACTGTATGGCACCTGTATGGGATTAGCATAAATCGAGATCTACAAACATTAAATTATTCTTTCAGTTGTTTCCTAGTTGTATAGTCTTCACACTTTCCTCTGAAGTGTTGTTCAATTGACGAGATAGATACGCGCGCGCCAAGCTTGTCGCGAACATGTACGGTCAATTGTCTGTAAGTTTTTCAGCCGTTTGCTTTTAGCATCAGGGTAACGTCCTTCCTTTGGCAGACCGGTCTGCAGCCAACATGTGGCACGTAGCAATAAAGATAGCTAAAAGGTTTTCTATAGTTCGTATTTTTATTTTAGCTTCCTAGATCCAAGAAATCGCATCATAAAATCGGAGAACAGCTACGTTTCACTTCCTTAGAAAATTGGAAACACTCTGTAAAGATCTAGCCCAAGTACATAAGGTAAACTTAGGGAAAAGGTAGTTATCGAAGGCGTAGTGACGAACAGTATACAGAAACAGATCAGACGTCGGTGGGAACAGAAACAAATAGATAATCAAAGAAACTAAATTAGAGTCAGAAGACAGTAGAACCAAATTAGAGTCAGAGGAGAGTGGAAATAAATCAGGATTAGAACAGTAAACACAGCAGATCAGAGTAGAAAGCATTTCAGTTAGAAGAGAAACAAGTAAACATTCAAGAGAGTTAAAATAGAAACAAGTAGATAATCAACAGAATTAGAACAGAGACACGTAAACAGTCAAGAGAGTAAGAACAGAAACCAGTAGATAGTCACGAGAGTTAGAACAAAAACAAGTAAATAGTCAAGAGAGTTAAAACAGAAACA
>CM052084.1:3503172-3515297 GCA_028453745.1 Agapostemon virescens
GTAAATTTACTATTCACTACATGGTAAAAAAATTAAAAACAACTAAAGTTCTTCAAGATGAAGTCCGTTCTGGTCGATCCAAGAAATTAACGAAAAGGAAAGAGAATGTAAATGTCCGTAAAATAAAAAAAGACCCAACAATTTCGGCTCCAAAACTTGCTAGACTAGTCGTTGATAGCTTTGGGAAACAAGTTCACCCCGAACATTGTCGAAAAATCCTCCGTGAAAACAATTTTCATGGTCGTATTCCCCGAAAGAAACCATTTATTAGCAAAATCAACGAGCAGAAAAGAATAAATTTCGCTAAAAAGTATGCGAGCAAGGACAAGGATTTTTGGAAACACATTTTTTTGGACTAAAGTCATAAAATGTCTTAAAATTGTCATAAAATGTCATGAAATTTAGAACAAACCAAACAGAGAGATTGACCTTAAAAATCTACGTCCAACCGTGAAACGTGCAGGTGGATCCGTAATGGTGTGGGGGTGTATGGTGGCCGACGGTATTGGAAACCTTGCCATTATTGATGGCATATTAGATAAATATAAGTATATGCAGATATTAAAAGATAATTTAAAGCAAAGTGCGGAAAAATTAGGGCTAGTTGGTAATTTTCATTTTTAGCAGAAAAATGATCCTAAACAAACCGCACATATTGTTAAACGATGAATCATTTATAATGTACCCCACATTTTAGAAACACCTCCACAAAGTCCGGATATCAACCCCATAGAACACTTATAGGCAGACATTGGCAGATAACTTAGTAAATATAATATTAATTCCAAGGAAGGGTTAGAAACCAAAATTTTAGATGTTTGGAATAATATAGGAAAAGAAATTACTGAAAATTTGGTTGACAGCATGCAACGATGTTTGCAAGCCATAATAAGTGCTCATGGTGGATCGACAAAATATTAAAACCATACTTTTATGTTAACAATAAATTACTCGTTTAATCGTTCGAATACTTTTGTGGCGTCTGTTGAGCCGATATTAGCAACAAATCTTTCACAACTGTTATTAACGTTACCGAAGACACTTCCAATTTAACATATATAACCGTGCTACCCGTATGTTATTACACGAATAAATATATTTTGTAATTGTTGATGTGACTCGCATCTTTTACGCATCAAACTTTTCATTCGAGAGCGTTCAAATACTTTCGTGACTCATTGTATGTCCCTAATTTTCTATAAATCGAAATAAAATTTGACCTAATTATTGGTCATATACAGTCATTGGCGAATAGTTACGTCCGCGGTAGCTACAAAATTTCCTTGTATTTTTGTCGTTATTTGGAGGACGAAGAACTAGTCAATGTTACAACAACATAAATCGTAGGGCAAGGGGTTAAGAAAGAGTGTTGGGCTAGCCTTTGCAGTAATTACGGATTTGTAGTTACGCACATGTACATAGAACAAAGCCGTATATGTATACGAACTTACAAGGGTTCACGGTATCGGATATTGACTCTTCGACATCGCAAGGAGCAGTTCAAGAGTGGCAACTTTATTAAAGTCGAATCTGTATTTGTTGAGCGTCTAAGATTAAAATTCTTTTGTAATTGTCGAGTAACTTGTAATATTCGCCAGCATACTGCTCTGTAAACTTGTAAAGATTCACGGTATCGGGAACCGACTCTCCAATATCGCAAGGAGCAGTTCAAGAATAGTAAATTTAATTTCGTGAAAGTCAAATCTATATTTGTTCACCGTCCAAAATTGGTAATCTTTCGTAATTGTCGAGTAATTTTTAATATTCGCCAACATACTACTAGCCCGAAGCATCCGTCTACTAGCAAGGGTTCACAGTATCTGGCGAATATTAGAAATAACTCGACAATTACGTTAGAATTGCAATTTTGGACAGTGAACAAATATAGATTATAGAATCAAATATAGATTTGACTTTTGCGAGACTAAATTTATCACTCTTAACACTTTGACTGCCACGTCACCCATATATGGGTGACAGAATTGTTTATCCATGTTTAAAAATAAATTTGTGCGTTAATAAATATATTCGTTGCACTCAATGAAGTTGATATCTGGAGAATACAGAAAGGTTGAAAGATAATTTTGTGTCATACGTTCTAGATTTTTAATCGTTGCTTCATTATATAAATTACTTTGATTTTGTAGAATTTTTGAGGTTGTTAGTTCGGCAATTAAAATGTTAAACTGCTGATTGCGATATTGAGGAGTCGGTGCCTCATACCGCGACCCTTGCAAGTTCGTATACATATACGGGTTTCTTCTATGTGTACGTACCTACAAATACATACAAGCTTAGATCATTGCCTTAAATCTCGGTACAAATCATCCCAGGCATCTGCACGCTAAACGTCGGCCGTTCGACAGTCCCAAACTGTGAAACTGTGAGCGTATCGTAAACTGTACAACTGCACATGCATTATTGCTGTTAGAATCATTCATTAGTCTACGTTGAATCAAACACCTTTTCCTTTAAACCCATTGACTGCCAACTACGAGATATCTCGTAGTAAGCGTCTGTACCAAAACTGCTAGCTACGAGATATCTCGTAGTGGGTGCTGCATGTTTAGATTGGCTACAAATGGCTATTTGAGTTAGGAACTATTAGAAAGGACGAATGAAAAATGTATATAGTGTAGAGAACATATTGATTACCAATTTTTATTATTAAAATTATTATTAAAACTATTTATTAAACTAATTATATTAAAATAAAACCGTGGCACCCAGGGCAAGACGCGCTAAATTTGCGTGGCAGTCAATGGGTTAACTTCCTTTTTCCGGTATAGCATTAAAAGTCATTGTGTACATCGTTACGTTTAAATAACGGAAATCATGAACGAAGTGTGCGATATTTTGTCGCCGGGTGTGAACGATTAACAGAAAGATAAAGTATTAGGGAGTGAGTGTATGGATGAAGCAACAGATGAAAATAATATAGATAATTGTATTTGTCCGCAGGTACGCCACCCCAAACACCTTCAGGTGAAGTAACCCTAAGCATCGAGAATGAGCGCGATAAGGCGGAGATCGAGAACAATGAGAAGGCGGACCGCGACAAAAACCACACGACGAAGAATAACAAGGACAATCTGGGACAGTTGATGTTCAAGTTGCGGTACATCAGCGAGCAAACCGCGCTCCGCGTGACCGTCGTCAACTGCAAAGGGTTGCCCGCGAGGGAGCAGAATGCAACCACCAGCGACCCTTTTGTCAAATTGAAGTTGCTGCCTGATAAGCAGCACCAGGTGAAGACGAGGGTCCTCAGAAACACCAGAGACCCGGTTTATGATGAAGACTTCACTTTCTTCGGAATATCGAAGGATCAGCTGCAGGTACGCCCAACTGGCCTCGCATAGTTCATTAACATAGGTTCCGTGCCAAGCCGTTTTTGGCCGACTTATCGTTCCGGCCTATTTGAAGTTTTAACTAAAGATTGATATACTGGATAGTCGGGAAAGTAGTGAGAGATTTTTGTCATTTTTTGATTAAATGTTTCTTTTATTCAAAATGAATTTTATTCAAGCATATTATCTATGATCTTTTGCCATTCTTTGGGTAGAGCCATAATCCCATCGGAATACACTCCCAGACAAAAAGATAGTACACCTGTGCTATCTTTAATTTTTCGTGTTAAGATTATGCTAGCGTGGAAACTCTGAGTTATATGTAAAACGTACCTTCTACGAATATGTAAACATAACATACAGTGACTTTACTTCATTGAGTTCTCTTAGTTGGAAGAGAAACGCATAATCCGACGCAGACAAAATGATAGCACACTTCAAAAATAAAGATATATATTTCATATAACACCATTACATGTTTCATATAACAAAACTATACATATTTCTTATAATAATATGTGTACAAAACTATATTTTTCTAATAACGTGTAGAAGTTGTTTAATATTTATTTGTGCTAAATTTTTCCATTCGGTCACAATGCAAGTTTTTAATTCATTCATGTTTCAAAATTGTCGGCCTTCAGCATATACTGCTTGCGAAAGCATTACCCAGCAATTTTCTATGATATTAAGGTCGGGTGAGCACTCCGGCCATTGAAGAGTGGAAATATTCTCCTTTAAAAAATAGTCCCTAACAATTTTAGCAGTATGCACTGCAGCATTATCTTGCTGGAATGTATATGGTGTAACAGCAATGCGTTCTGCATATGTATAAATTTGATTTTTTATTAGCTCGAGATAACGGACGCCATTCATTGTGCCCTGAATAAACTTAATTTCTGTTTTCCCTTTATATCCGATACCAGCCCAGACCATTACTCCACCTCCAGGCATTTGACGACGAATTTTTGTTAGTAGTTGTTTACGAACATCACGATAATAATACGTACATCCGTCTGGGCCATCAAGGTTGAACCTCTTTTCATCCGTAAAGATTACTTTTCTCCAAGTCTTTTTCCAATGTACATGTGCTTTTGCAAATAACAAACGTGCCTCCTTATGCCTTGCGTTTAGTGATGGTTTTGCCATTAATCTGGTCCGATTTACAATGTTGCTAATCTGGAGTACACGACGAACATTTTGTACATTTGTTTCCACTCCAGCTTTCTTAGCGATCTCTCTCGCAGTGGCACAAGAATTGGAAGCAGCATGTATTATTGCCCGTGTATCGCGTTCAGATAATGCTGCTGGCCTTCCTGTACTTTTCTTCTTTCCGTATGCACTTGTATCTTTTAGCAAATTATATATAACTTTTCGACTACGACTAACTTCTTTTGCAATTTGAGTAATAGACAACTTTTGTTCCCGCAGAGCTAAAATTGTACTAATTTCGCTTTCACTAAGCTTCTTGCCACGACCCATTATGAGGATAGCGATATAACAAAACTCTAGACAGAAATTGAACGTAATAACTCCGTGCAAGTTCACGAAACACTGAAGAATCTGTAAACGTAGTCCAAGTGTGCTATCATTTTGTCTGCGTCGGATTATATGTTTCTCTTCCAACTAAGAGAACTCAATGAAGTAAAGTCATTCTATGTTATGTTTACATATTCGGAGAAAGTACGTTTTACATATAACTCAGATCTTCCACGCTAGCATAATCTTAACACGAGAAATTAAAGATAACACGGGTATGCCAAGCCGTTTTTGCCCGACTTGTCATTCGGGCCAATGTGATGTTTTAACTAAAAATTGATATGTTGGATAGTCGGGAGAGTATTGAGAGATTTTTGACATTTTTTGATTAAATGTTTCTTTTATTCAAAATGAATTTTATTCAAGTATATATAGGCCATTATTATCTATGATCTTTTGCCGTTCTTTGGGGTGGAGCCATAATCCCATCGGAATAGAACTTCTGTGGTTCATCGGCTAAAAACTTGGCCAAGCAATTTTCACAGTCCCTTTTTGAATCCAACCTTTTACCATTAAGATAGTTTTGCAGAGATCGAAACAAACGATAATCTGATGATGCAAGGTCTGGGCTATACGGTGGATGCATCAAAACTTTCCAGCCAAGCTCTTCCAATTTTTGCAAAGTCATCAAACTTGTGTGTGGTCTGGCGTCGTCATGATGGAACACAATACCTTTCCTGTTGATCAATTCTGGTCTGTTTTTTTTTAATCGATGGCTGAAATCTAGTTAATTGTTGAAAGTAGAGATTAGAATCAATCGTTTGACTAGGCGGAAGCATTTCGTGATGAACAATTCTCTTCCAATCCCACCAAACACACAGCATCACCTTTCTTGGAGTCAATCCCGGTTTTGCCACCGTTCGTAATGATTCACCGGCCCTGTCCACGATCTTTTTCGCACATTGTTGTCGTATGTGATCCATTTTTCTTCGCCCGTTATCAATCTTTTAAAATATGGTTCGATTTCACTAAGTTTGGGCAATAATTCACAGATGGAAATTCAATCCATCAAATTTTTCTCTGTTAAATCGTGAGGCACCCAAACATCGAGCTTCTTTTTGTGTCCAACCTTCTGCAAATGATCCAAAACGGTTGAATGGTGAATGTTTAGTTCCCTAACAATCTTATGACTGCTTATATGCCGATCTTGCTCAACCATTTACATTACTTCTTCGACTTTTTCAGTGATTGGTCGACCAGAGCAAGGTGCATCTTTAATATCGAAATTTCCAGAACGGAAGCTAGCAAACCATTTACACACTGTTGCATTTGATAACGCATCCTCACCGTAAACACCACAAATTTTATTCCGGGCTTGTGCAGCGTTTTTGCCTTTTTCGTAGTAAAATCGCAAAACATAGCGATTTTTTTCAGAAACTTCACTCATTTTCACAGTAATATTTCTTGTGATACGATTTACGAAATACAAAACTGTCTGCATGAAAATTGTAGACTGAAATGTCACCTCTTAAATACGCGTCAGTATGGCGCAATCTGATTAGTATTGCTCAATGTATGACATCAAACAACTAGTGACAACAATCTCTTAATACTTTTTCCGACTATCCAATATTACCGCACACTATTTTATTACATCATCAATCCATAAATAATTCTCTTCTATACTGCATTTTTTATAATTTAATATTATTTTGCCATTATATTTGGCTTATTGAACAGTTCAACTTTCTTTTGTTTTTTTTTTATATAGAATTGCAAATTCAAAATTTTAAAAATTATTTCACTTAAATGCAGCATGTGATTCTTTTATTCGATCTATCTGAAATTTGGCACAAAATTTTTGCCCACCCAAAGAAACGATTTTAAGGAGTTGCGTGAAAAAATTCATTGGTCAAAAAATAAAATCCAATTTAATGCATATATGTTTTGATAGTTATAAACTGCTACCAACGAATTTTGTTTTACCTTAAAAGAAATTAATGATATACATATTCGTTAAACTCTTTACAGAATCTTTATCTCGAGTCTGACTCGATGTTTTAGTGCAAGGGTAAAAGGGGTAGACAGAGGAGAATAACTTATTGCAGGGAGGGTTGCAAATATCAGTCGGTCTGGAAAGGGTGGCCCCTGTTTGTATATGTTATAATTGGTTATAATGTTGATTTTTATTCTTATTCAGAAAAAATCGCGATTTTTTTAAATATTTAACCCTTTCTATGTGCTCACACATGTCCAAGAAAAAGAGGAAGAAAATGTATGAAAATGTATTTCACTAATTTGTTGATATAATTTTCGTTTTCTTGATTAGCTTTTACTGATAAAGATATATTTGTGACTAAACATGCTTCTTCATTATGGTTCACAGAAAATTAGCCTGCAGTTCATAGTGCTCAGCTTCGACAGATATTCCCGAGACGATATTATCGGCGAATTGACGTGTGCACTCTCATCGGTGGCCGGTTTGGAGAACGCTGATAACCAGGAGATATCATTGTGTCGAAAAATTTGCCCCAGAAGCCTGAAGGTGAGGAACAAACGACGAATGAGAGCACGCTATTGATTCGCAAACCGTCTAAAAAAAGGGTCCACTAATATTTAATCGTCCAAGCACGCTGAAAATACTAGCCGCAACGTGGCAACACTTAAGAAGCTGATACAAATAACACCACTCGTGTTTTACGAAAAATATTTATCAATGTTTTCAATTAAATCATTAATGTATCAGGATGAGCCAAAAATAATTTTCGTTTCTATTTTTCTTGTTTATTCGTCGAATTCGCTTTCGCAATTATGGTATTTACTTAATAATTGCTATTTTACGTAACCGTTGTCATTATTATTGTCAATTCATGCACATTCAATCATTGTAATGCAGATTATTTACGCCTTACACCAATTTTTCTTATAGTATTTTGTATTAACAATAGGAATTTCTGATTCGTTAAAATAACATATTACTGCTTTCACAGTTATTGTAATTATAAGAATGTTTTCACGAAAACTTTTTAAGTGAACTTTTTCTTTACATCACAAATTAACACAAAAGTTGTGCGAAATTTAAATAATTGCAACCTTGTCATCGTCCTAAAGCTGTGTTAGTCTAGTTTAATGCTCCGTTGTTCCAGTATTAGATTGAATAAAAATTACTAAGATTATTTCCAATTCTAATATTTGAAATATATACTATTTTAGTTAGGTTAAAAGCTCTGCTTTCTCTGTACAGTTATTGTAATTACAAGAATGTTTTCACGAAAACTTTTTAAGTGAACTTTTCTTTAAATCACACATTAACACAAAAGTTGTGCGAAATTTAAATAATTGCAATCTTGTCATTGTCCTAAAACAGTGTTAGTCTAGTTTAATGCTCCGTTGTTCCAGTATTAGATTGAATAGAAATTATTAAAATTATTTTGAAACTTATTTCAAATTCTAATATTTATAGGTTACAAGCTCACCTAAAAAGGTTTAAAAACATAATTTTTAATTTCATTTATCATTCCAACCAATTACAGTTCTTGCAAAAAACTTCTTCGCATATTGTCTAGCAGATGGTCTTCTATTATCTAAAAGAAAAAATTCAAAATGGCCAACTGTATATTGTGTAAAGCCATAAATTTGAAATACAACCGATACATTTTCAGTTCTCCATAACTGTTTCAATCAGAACAGATACATAACGGTTTTAAACTTTTTAGAACATTTTCAATCTCTGGGTAGCAGAAAGGAATATATGGGTTCATGAATATGGATGCAGCGTAGATCAGAGCTTTCCGTTGAGCAGTTCATAAAATTTTCTAATGACCGAATAAATGGCATGCACTTTTGAATTTGCATGCCAGGTGATCGATAAAATTGCACCGGATTTTCATTGAAACTCGTGTTACAGATTCAATCACAAGGCAGAGGAGAGCTGCTAGTGTCTCTTTGCTGGCAGCCGATCAACAGGCGACTAACGGTGGTCGTGCTGAAGGCGCAGAATTTACCAAAGATGGACGTGACCGGCTTGGCGGACCCGTACGTGAAAATTTATCTTCTATACAACAATCAACGCATCGCCAAGAAAAAGACATGCGTGAAGAAACGCACCCTCAGCCCGGTATTCAACGAATCCTTCGTCTTCGACATTCCAAACGGCGCCGACGGACTGAAAAATGTCAGCCTTCAATTCATGCTGCTCGACTGGGACTGTGTTACAAAGAACGAGGTATGTAAACACGTTTTACACTGCATAAATTACCCTGTCCATAATGAATTTCAACTCTTTTTTCTCTACTCAAAAGTAAAATACTGAACCATTCAAATCGACTCATTCGACAACTGCGAACTGTTGTTATTGACCCCTTGCCATATTATGACGAGTTAGACAGGACAAGATGTCCTCGATGCTTTCGGATTTCGATAAATTTGTGTATAACTATCGTAGATCTACAAAATGCATGTTTAAAATTTTTAGTACGTGGCTCGAATAAAAAATATTTCAAAAGTTCCTTTTTCATAGCAACTCCAACGTTTTCAAAATCTTGTTGACATTTCCTACATACAGTAGCACACGAAAGTATTCGGACACTCTTCAAATCTAAATAACTTTTTTAAAATTGAACCAAACGACTTGACTTTTCTGGAGCAACTAGCAGCATTGATTTACTAAATGATATGCAAAAATAATTTTGAAATAATTCTGATTGGTAGAAATTACATGGGAAAGTAGAAAAGACATTTTTTAAAACATGTTCATTTCAACTTGTAATGAAAATTTAAAATATGCGTTTTTCAGAACTGTGTTAGTTATATACATGCTGAAAATCTCACCGAAATCGATTGACGCGGGAAAAAATGGCAGGCGTAGAAAGATGTAAGAATTTTTGTAGTTTAAGCAGAAACTGATCAAGAATCGTGAAAAATTGCGATTTTCACCATTTTCAATGGCACGTAGCTCGTGTGTATGTCGATCGATTTTAATGAATTTTTCTGCACGCGTATAACTATCATAGATCTACCAGATGCGTGTTTAAAATTTTCTGTGCGTGGCTCAAATAAAAAATATTTAAAAAGTTCCTTTTTTATTGGTCATGTAATTCACATCAATTCCAATATTTACAAAATTTATTTTGTATATCATTTATTAAATCAATATAACTAATTGCTCAAGAAAAGTCAAGACGTTTGGTCCTATCTTAAAAAAGTTATTTAGGTTTGAAGAGTGTCCGAATACTTTCGTGCGCTACTGTATTTAGAAATATACGGGGTGGTCCACGCAATTGTTTCAAGTCATAACTCCGTCATTATTGCATTTACGAAAAAATTCCAAAGGAGAAAGATAAATTGTTCGAAGAGCACTACATCTGTAGGCCTTTAAATTTTTTTTAGATGCAGCAGTGCATGTGCAATTAACAATTGCATCATTTCTTTAAATAGAAATGCATATTTTATTTTACACAGATCGATTCTTCTGTTCATTCTACGTAAAAAAATGATTAGGGTACCATGGCAAAAAATTTATTAGATCTCGAGATATTTTCAAAAAGTGTCTTTATTGAAGAAGATGCTCTTCCTAACTATGTTGTAAAGGTAAACACCCTTTCGACATTGTTATCATAACAGAAACTGATTTGTACGAGTAAGCATTTCATCATTCAGTAGCAATTCACGTATCGTAACTAGAGTACGAAAACTAAGAATTTGAAAAAGTGTAACTGCATTTCACTGAATACAAGAAAATGTTACTAACAGTGAGAAAGAAGATATGTACGACACTTTTGTGTTGTGTGACAAAAATACGAATACCGCCGCAAGACTGTACTAGGAAAAATATCTAAACCGTCGACAACCATCGCGACAATTATTTTTCAAATTGAATAACAGTTTGCAACACTATGGTGCATTTACCAAACCCAAAAGAGAAGTTCCAAAATTTGCTATTGCCAATTGTTGCTCAATTTGCCATTGTTGTAGTACTACACATTGAATAGTATTTAGAGCATGTTGCAACGATGGTGATTATTTTCCAACTAAAACTTGTAATTTCAAGAATTGCTGTTTTGTTTGTTCTCATTGAAACTTCTAATGCAAGAACCATTATTTAAAAAGTTCATATATTGACTAAGATCTATTAAAAAATATCCATATCGTATTTATATTGTCTTTAGCAATATGCTAATAATTGCCAATATGCTTGCTACATAGCCAGGGAAGAAGGGATCCGCCATTTTCAGAGATGTAGAGTTTTCCACGAATGCAGAGATACTGAATACATTATTTCAACACCAATAAGTTTAGTGTCAATTCAATAAAGAAAATATGAGCAATATGCTACTAAACGTGTTATAAAAATCTCATTACAAACAAACGAATTTTATCGCGTCGTCTCACCGGTACGTTGTAATCAATGTTTTATCTCTTACTCGGTATAAACGACATTTCGATCACAAAATTTTCACACCATCAATACTGTATTTATACAAAAAAGTAATAAGAATTCGAAGCTGTTTTGCCACTTTTCAACAACAATATACAGGGTAAATCACTTCACGTTTATACGAACTTAAACTTTACAAGTTTTCTCTTCGACCTTGAACGACCTTTGATAATTATAGACACTGAATTCCTAGCGAAAGGAACTATACATTGAGTGTTTAAAAAAAGATTAAGTTGCCCTTGATATCTGTATAAAAATATTATATAACAACAATAACTTCTGTAACTTCGTATGAACTCCATTGAACCACTCAACTTTGTTCTGTAAAAATTTATTACGCGTAGAAACGAGTTCTTTCCGATAAAGTTTCCACAGTTTGCAGTCATTTGGTCCGAAATAATCTCCCACTCTTTTAGAAATATGATTTATTGTGCTATTGTCCAAAAAGCAATTCTTTACTGTGGGACTTGGCTGAGTAATGTCAGGATTAATAAACAGAAAATGTACCGTATAGTTTATTGAAAATTGAATATGAATATTCTATATGAAGGTGTCGCGTCGGTGATACCTTCTTCTCATCGTGCAAGGAATGCCGCGAGAATGCTGGGTTGCGTAATAACTACACGATTATAATGATTGCGAATTCTTTAATTTTAACTTCGGAATGTTCGCGATTTCTGTGTTGTAACTTCTATGTTTCTATCGGTTCACGTTTTCTGTAGTATTTATTCGTCTGTTCAAGATTTCTGGTGTTCGAGTTCTTCGTTCGCGATTTCTGTTATAGCCGTTTTTGTCTGTTTCCGATTTCTGGTTTACGAGTTCTTGTCCGTTCGCGATTTCTGATTTACCAGTTCTTGTCTGTT
>CM052084.1:3515397-3530135 GCA_028453745.1 Agapostemon virescens
TACCCGTTCTTGTCCGTTCGCGATTTCTGATTTACCAGTTCTTGTCTGTTGGCGATTTCTGTTATAGCCGTTCTTGTCTGTTCGCGATGGCTGGTTTTTGAGTTCTTCTTCGGCTGCAATTTCTGTTATACCCGTTCTTGTCTGTTCGCAATTTCTGGTTTTCAAGTTCTTGTCTGTTCGCGATTTCTGTTATACCCGTTCTTGTCTGTTCGTGATTTCTGTTATGCCCGTTCTTGTCTGTTCGCGATTTCTGTTTTACAAGTTCTGCCTGAGTCTTGTTGCGCTCTGTCCGTCGTCACCTTGGTTTTTGTCGTAATTGGTTGAGGGTAGTTTGAGGCTGTGGGATGTAGCGTTTTTAAATTGGTTGTAGGAATGATGGAAGGAGTGAGCCTGAAGGCGTGTGTCTGAAAAAGTATCCTAAAGGAGTAGGAAAGAGTCAATTGAATTGAATATAGTGATTCATTGCAGATTTGTCTGGTTTCCGTTCTTCCAGTGTGTCGCACGAGGTGTCCGTCCATCGAAGTAAAACTGTCAGCCTATAAAGCATAGTAATATGAGTGATTATAGAAGTGTCGACTCAGTTGGGGATTCAGGGAATGTCGGGTCAGCTGCGATCCTAATGAGGCGAGTCCTCAAAAGGAAGACTGCACGTGAAGCTATGGGAGGAAGGTTATCTTTAACCCTTCGTACTCCGCTGTCCCCTCTCATGGGACATCGTAATCCTAGCATACCACTCGGATGTCCCCTCTCATGGGACATTAAAATTTATTAGTGATTCCGGGGAATTAAGTTATTTCAGCGCACCTTTTTGAGACATACATGTTTCCCTGAAGTTTTCTCTTGAAATGGCACAAGAAATCAAATCAAAATATAGTAAAATTACTAAGATATATAAAAATGTGTCAGCGAGTTTTGTGTCAGAAGAGAACGCGAGAAACGTGCTCACGACGGTCCGAACACTTCTCGACGCCACTTGAAAAGAACGATAAGGAGAGTTTGTAAAAGAAAGGTCGGTATGCGAGCATACCTTGCACTGTATAGTGAGATTTATAAATATAAATAAACAAGTCTAAAACTGAAGGAAAAGATTTTCAAAGCTGAGCTCAGTCTGGTTTGAAGCTTCGAGCAGTATAGATAGATCTAACGAGTGAGAAAATTGGAAAAGTGATTCTTCTCTTGGTAAATAAGTTCTTTTGGTAAATATCATTTTGTGAGTTAGTAATAACAATTAGAAATTTTCAATCCAATTAGAAATTTTTAAGGCACTCGTTGCCCAGTTGAGAGGTGATTTTCGTGAATCGAGAACGCGTCCAACCACATCTTCTGCGGACAATAGATTAGATAATAAACTACATATTTCCGATGTGGGACAAAGAAAACGGGATTGCATTGTTTGTTCTGACAGGAAAACACCTGGTGGCAGGCGTCAAACGACTTATTATTGTCAAACGTGCACAAATCAGCCTGCAATGCATATTGGGGAGTGTTTTTAAGGTTTATCACACTGTACAAAATTATAAAAAATAAAATATTGATTTTTTTGCAAATATACATTTCTCGATGTCAAGCAATTCGTATAAGTCCAATATCATTATAATACGTTACTTGGTTCCAAAACTATACTAAGTAATACGAGGGTCTGTAAATGCACGTTTCTGCCACAAAGTAACGCTGAGTAGCTGATAACCAACGTCCAGAATGGTTCGGAGTGCAAAGGGTTAAAAAGAGCCTTTAACAAATGTGCTTGCTAGAGAAAGTATCGGCTATTTCGGTGGTGTAGAGTTTTCTACAAATGCAGGAATTCTCAGTGCATTTCCCCAACATCGATCAATATTAATTTATAATGTGAGCACATGTTATTGTGAATAGTACCATTTTCACGATGTCGGCGACGCCACGACACCTTTTTATAAGTCCGCAAGAGTTTCCCTCATCATATGCTACATTCATCCTATAAATGACATTCATATCACATTTTCATTTGAATCTAAAACAATCTCGCAGTCTTGAAGCTTCTTGTGTCTGCTTTGGTGTCAACTGCGTGATGTGAACATCGTTTTAACACTTTGCCTGCCATGTCATCCGTAGATGGGTGACAGAATTGTTTGTCCATGTATAAAAATAAATTTGTACATTAATATGTTCGTTGCATTAAAAGTTGAGATCTGAAGAATAGAAGAAGGTGGAAGGAGAACTTTGTGTCACACTTTTTAAGTTTTCAATTGTTGCTCCGTTAAATAAATTACTTTGAATTTGTCTGATTTTCGAGGTCGTTGGTTTGGTAGTTAAAGTGTTAAACAGCAAATAGCTGTTGATGAGAATTTTGGAAGTTGTTCATTGGTGGACAATGTTTACGCCCCATGAATAGCTGATTTTCGTATACAGTAGACTCCTGTTTAACGGGAGTTCCTACAACGCGCTAAAAATATTGGAACGACTTTTTCATATAACGCGATTCTCGTACGATGCGCAATTCACAAAATTTGGGAATTCCCCGTTTACTTTAACACTTTGCTGCCATGTCACCCATATATGGGTGACAGAATCATCTGTCCACGTTTAAAAATAAATTTGTACACTAATATATTCATTGCACTCAATTTGGTTCATATCTGGAGACTACAAGAAGGTTGAAGGATAACTATGTGTCAGACATTTGAAGTTTTCAATTGTTGCTGCGTTAAATGAATTACTTTGATTTTGTGGAATTTTTGAAGCTGTTGGTTGGGCAGTTAAAGTGTTAATAGAGCATAACTCATTATTAGGTATAGAAATGAATTCTTTCCGACAAAGTTCGCATAGTTAGTACGTTCAGTTCAGTTTTAAACAATCTGCAACTCGTCTACTTGCGTTACTCATCTCAATGTCGCTAAAAAGACAACTTCATATCAACTTCATTGTATCATCTGGGGAAAATATAGAAGTTAGGAAAATGGGTGGCCTAAATTCACAGAAAATATTCCTTATATTAAATTGGCACTTGGGACGAAATATATATTTTTTACGACAAGCCAAAGCGTCAAAAGTCATCAATTCTAAATTACAACGTCGATCGCTAAACTTAACATCTATGCCAAGAATGCATTGCATTGCATATCGTAGGAAATGAAGGGAGTGCTACGTTACGAGCTGCTAAATCCTTGAGAAACAGTGACTGGTGATCGTTATCAGCAATATCTCTTGAATTTGAGCGATGAAATAGACCGGAAAAGGCCATTGTCTGATCAAGGCAGTCATAAGCTGATTCTTCTTCGCGACAGTGCTCGGCCACGTACATCAAAGGCTACAAAAGGAGGTCATCTTCTCGTTTGGTTGCTAAATTCGCCCTCGTACGGCATACTCGCCAGACATTATACCATCTGATTTCCATCTACTTCGATCTTCACGGCATCATTCAGCAGATACACATTTCAGAACATCTGACAATTTTTTATCGAGATGCATTCCACGCTCCAGGATTCTTCCTTTATTACAGAAAAATTCTTGCCAAATTTTAAATCGATTGGATGAAAGAATCACTTGGTACATTTAAATGAAAAATTGAAAACTTTTGACATTCGCCCTAACTTATTATACATATGTGAGGATAGATGGGGGTCTGGTAAAAGGAATCTCCCCAGCGTGTTCGGTACGGAACTGGCGTTTATTTTCTAAGTGCTGACAGGGGCTATACAATATCTGGGCGCGCCGCGAGACTTCTTCTCGATCTTCCGGTCAAATCGTATCTGTCTCTGCTCGTCATTTTCTTAACCTACGAGGCTTTTCGCCTGTCCCTGAATCGTCCTGATTGGCCGGTGCTGAATTAGCCTCTTTAGCCAATCAGGTACCTCTTTCAGGGACTCTTCGCGACTTTGGCGCGGTCGCGGGGGCGACCCCGCGATTCCGGCAATGCAGCGGGGTTTCCGACCTGTCACCTACCTGCCTAGCATCCGGGTCCCTTTGGAAACTCGAGGTTTATGATACCCGCACGAGCTGTTGAGGCCGGTGGTAAAAATCTAAAGGCCAATACGTGCCATAACAAAACTGTTAAGACGGCTAACGGCTTTCTCAAAAACAGCTGTGGGACAACGGGTTCCATAAACTCGCTCGACCATTTGCACGCCAAATGTTGTTAATTGTACGTGCCGATGGCCGCTACACATATCTACCTTATATTATATATCTAACTTATTAGATATGTTTAAATATCCGTATTATTTGCAATTCTATTAAATGACGCCAGAGGAAAAAGTTGCACTGTTCCATCAGGCAAACATAATGTCAAAATACACAAAAATTTTGTTAATCAAATTTTAATATTCGATAATCAAAATTACTTTTGTAGCCTGAAACAGGAATACGCCCCTTAACCCTTAACGCTCCAATGACGCCTTTGAGGCGATACTAAAAATTGTCATAGTATTATTCAAAACAATTTATACATCTCAAGTTTGCATTTCAGAAATCAGTAAAAATTAATGTTTTGCATGTACGAGTAATAGCAATACACTTGATGTGCAACGAAAGGAAGTGAACCATGTAAAATAGAACTATTTCAGATCGCAAAATGTCTCGATTTTAGAATTAAAATTGCTTGGAGAAAGTAATTGATTGGAAATGTACAGTGTTTTTACCTTTTTCGTAGTAAAATTACAAAACACCAATTTTTTATTAGAAATTTCACTCATTTTCAGACTAATACTACTTTTGACACGATTGGCGAAATACAAACCTATTTGCATGAAAATTGTAGACTAAAATGTCACGTCTCAAATGCGCGTCAGTATGTTGCAATCTGATTAGTGTTGCGCGATATACGACACTAAATAACATCTAGTGATAAAAATATCATGATACATTTCTGACTATTCAATATATGTATATCCGTACTTCAAAGGTCTAGAACTATGGAAATTTTACGAACTTTAGCTTCAAATTTTGCAAAGAAATTCCCCTAAAGTTAAGCTACGAGATCATGTAAAGAGAATTGATTTTTGAGACCAGAAAAAGGAATTCGCCCCTTAATCTTTAACACTCCAATGACGCCTCTGAGCCATTGTAAAAATTCTCATAGTATTATTCAAAACAACTTTTGCATCTCAAGTTTGCATTTCAGAAATCAGTAAAAATTAAAGTTTGCATGTACGAGTAATAACAATAAACTTGATGTGCAATGAAAGGAAGTGAACCATGTAAAATAGAACTATTGGGTTGTTCGGAAAGTAATTTCGTTTCTTTTTGTGAAAACGAAAAACAATTTTCGTATAACGGACAAATATTTTATTAAATTATATATTGGCCATTCTGGTCCAATACCTTTTGCCATCTTTCTGGTAGTAACATGATTCCACGCTCATAAAATTTTTGATCTTTGCTGGCAAAAAACTGATCGACGTGGTTTTTGATCTCCTCATTTGAAGCGTAGGTTTTACCGTCTAAAAAATTTTGCAGTGACCGAAACAAATAATAATCCGAAGGTGCAGATCTGGAGAATATAATGGGTGTGGCATTGTATCCCATTCCAGCTGTGAAAGCTTTTGGCGAGTGACCAAACTTGTACGAGGTCTCGCAATAATCTTAGTGGAACACTACACCTTTTCTGTTGATTAATTCTGGCCTTTTCTGTTGAAGTGCATCATTCAGTTTGTCCAGCTGATGACAGTAGACTTCCGAATTAATTGTTGTGTTATCCGGTAAAAGCTCAAAAAAACGATTCCTTTAAAATCCCACCAAACAGACAGCATCACCTTTTTTTGATGGATATTGGCTTTGGAAATACTTTGAGCCAGTTCATCTTTTTTGCTCCATGATCTCTTGCGTTTGACATTGTTATATACAACCCATTTTTCGTCTCCAGTAATGATGCGCTTCAAAAATGGATAATTTTCGTGACGTTTGAGAAGCGAATCACAGACGTCAATGCGACGACACAAATTTCTCTCCGTGAGAACATGGGGAACCAATATATCGAGCTTCGAGGTTAAACCCAGGCCTTTCAAGTGGTCATAAACAGTTGAATTTGATAAATTTAACCTCTCACCGATCTCACGCGTTGTTATTCGCCGGTTTGCATCAACTAATGCCTTTATCGTGTCTTTATTAGCTTCAACCGGCCTTCCAAAACGTGGTGCATCTTCGACATCAAAATTGCCGGATCGAAATTTTGCAAACCAGTTCTGGCACTGGCGTACTGTCAACACATCTTCTCCATACACATCAGTTAATTTCTTTCTGGCTTGAACAGCATTTTTACCTTTTCTATAGTAAAAAAGTAAAATATGACGAAAATGCTGCTTATTGCTCTCCATATTTAAAAGGGTACCAACCAAAAACTACTGCGTAAAATCAATTGGACTTTTTCACACACAAGCCTTGCTATATCAGTTCTCAAAACACATAATGATTATGCGGCTTAAGTATGAAATTGGGTGCAAGAAAATACAATTAAATCCTCTGTCAGGAAAGAACGAAATTACTTTTCGAACAACCCAATACTTCAGATCGTAAAATATCTCGATTTTAGAATTAAAATTGCTTGGAGTGCAAAGGGTTAAGAGATTGAATAAGCTTTTACAAATGAACAAACATTGATGAACGTGACTGATTGTTTCAGGTGATCGGACGACTCGAATTTGGCGGACCGGACTGTCAAGATTCAGCTCTGATCCATTGGAAGGAAGTTTGCAGCTCGCCGCAAAGGCAGATCGCTGATTGGCACAAACTAAGGGAGTAGTTAGTATCTCCCAGCCCCATCGATTTTCCTGAAATCCCATCTCCAACTATCCGAAAGCCCCGCATCCTTCTCCATTATAAAACCACCGATCCAACCCTCTGAAACCCTACGATGAAGTAGGGTATCTGTTTTGTAAACCTAATACTCGATGTATATTAGGCTTGAAGCGAGTGGCGACATGTCCACCCGCGATCGATGCAACTGCGAATGCACTCCATGAGACGTTATCATGTTTCGAACCAGCGATTTTCATTTTGCAAACTGCAAGCGTATTTGCAAACGCAATTTTCTATCATTTCCTAGGCATAAAATATTCAACTTCGAATTTTGAATAGGCGTTTCTATAAAATGTTCGTGAGCTGATTACGAATCTGTCGATGGTTTTAATTTATTAATAAAAAGATCGTCTTGTGTGCTTCAACGGCAATGGTTGTACAGTTGGTGCAGATATTAATATTTATTTAATCCTATTAAGTTTTACACGGAAAACCTCAGTATTAATATTTTTGCTATAAATTTGATATTTCGTTTAAACAAAAACTTTCATAGTATACAAGATTATTTAGTGGACCTTCCCTAAATTATTCTTTTAAACATTCATAGTATAGAAGAGTATTTAATGAATCCCTCCTAAATTCTTTTAAAATCTTCATAGTATAAAAAATTATTTAGTAAACCTCCCCTAAGTTCTTCCATTACAGTTTCATTTGAACAGAATGTTCATAGTACAAAAGATTATTTAGTGAACCTCCCCTAAATTCTTCTTTTAAAATTTCATTTCAACAAAATCTTCAGAGTATAAAACATTATTTAGTGATCCTCCCCTAAACTCTTCGTTTAAAATTTCATTTGAAAAGAATCTTCATAGTATAAGACATTATTTAGTAAACCTCCCCTAAATTCTCTTTTTAAAATTTCATTTGAACAGAATCTTCATAGTATAAGACAATATTTAGTGAACCTCCCCTAAATTCTCTTTTTAAAACTTCATTTGAACAGAATCTTCATAGTATAAAACATTATTTAGTAAACCTCCCCTAAGTTCTTCTATTAAAGTTTCATTTCAACAGAAACTTTCATAGTATACAAAATTGTTTACTGAACCTCCCCTAAATTCTCTTTTTAAAACTTCATTTGAATAGAATGTTCATAGTATAAAAAATTGTTTAATGACCCTCCCCTAAATTCTCTTTTTAAAATTTCATTTGAACAGAAACTTTCATAGTACAAAATATTATTTAGCGAACCTCCTTTAAATTCTCTTAATTGTCACATTATAAATATCGTATTCAATTTATTTGCAAAATTAAACGTGTAAGGGAAAATCTAATCGCATCGTGCGATAGAAAGCACCTACCGCCTATAGCTGGCACTGAAAACCAGACACGAATCACTTCACATTCTTAAAATTCTCAAGGAATGGTTTCTCAAGGTCCACCACAGTAGCAGTGGTTCTCGTTGCTGGTTTGACAGCCATTTTGTGAGAGGGAAATATTATCGTACGTTTCAAAGATAATATATTCTAACGTTAATTGAAAACTACAATAATACCCATAGCTGGCATTGCGTGGCGAGGTTGTAAAATTATATCGTTTAACTTTCTTAAACAAAATATTATTTCTAACCTCTAACACCACTCGCAAATTGAAAATTCGAACTATATTTAATCACCCTAATTCAATAGCCTCTTGCATAATTATTTCTTTAAATAAATTAGAAAACATCCGAGAAAATCGTCGCCTTAAAATTCTTTAAACCCGTATCTGTACTAAGAATGTAACCCTACAGTGTATCATTTTACCCACAAATGTCTACGGAATATTACTGTACAAGTTGCAACTGTACAACCGTCGCCGTTAAAGCGCGAAACATCTGCGGACTGTAAAACTTGCGTATTTCCTTCAACACAAATAATTTGAAAGTAATTGACAGATTTAAAATCAACTCACGAAGAATGAGACGCGGCCATGCTCGTGTCGTCCGCATCGTTGAAATTTTGGAAATGCCTAAGAAGAGCTACCGCTTCGGAACTTATTTAAAATCGATGAGAAATTTACGCTTTAAGTGTTTTTGAAGTCACGCACGATTCGCTCGAAGAACAGTCGAAACGTCGATCCCGATGATGAACGGAAGCCATCGGAATACGAAATCTCAACAAACTCAGATTCAAAAGAGAACAACAACAACAACAACAAAATTAAAAAACCATCTCGACGATACGCAGAGGCAGCCGATCGCGAGTGCAACGCATACAAAATGCTTTACGATATAAATATAGTAATTAAGATTTCCGACCAGATGGCAACGCGAGAAGGAGGGACGAAGCAGTTAACTATTAAACAATCGAGTAATCTGTCGATTATCGGACATCGCTTTGGCGACACACGGGTGGGGGGAGGGGGGAAGGGGTGTGAGACTGTGTATTCCCCAAAAAGGATCATTGTGTTTTCGACGGGAGAGTTGATTTGGCGTCCGTGTCGCGAGTCCAGAACAGGATTATCCGTTTTTTCTTTTTTCTATTTTTCATGTTAGATCGTCGAAGAAGCATCCACCATCGAAACAATTTTAAACGATATATATATATGTACGCGCGAAGTCTCGGATCAGTTTGTCACGTTTCAAACCGGGAAACTATAATTCTACGGATTAGCGAAATAAAATACAATAGTCGAATAGAGAGAGAGAGAGAGATCTTGTTTAAGTTTCCTCGTCAAGTCCGATGCCAGCGATTGAACAGATGTACGCGAGCACACACGGCGCGGCGGATCGGGTGATTCTGATTGTGTCGGCGTTGTCGTCGCGAATGATCGAAAATACGAAAAAAAAAAAAAAAAAAGAAAAAGAAAACACGGTCTTTAAACAAGATCGATCGCGCATCCGAGACTGAAAGTTCACTTTTTTTCCGTTTGAGCCGAGTCGATTTTTCCTCGATTCCGAGAGGGGCTGACGCACTTCGGAAACGTCTGTGCGACTCCAGAGTTCATCGTTTTTAACAGGATCGACGTGAATTAATCGTGAAATCGTCTAGAGCCGAGTGACTCGCTCGCAAACTGTGTCTGTACCCTTCATTATGCGAAAGAGTCACTGAATAATCAGTGTTACGCGACTAGAAAAATCTGCGAGAAAGAGAGCGAGAGCGAGAGAGAGAGAGAGAGAGAGAGGAACAAGGACACCTCAAAGTTTCGATCCGTTTGCATAACTGACTTTGCTCAGTGAGAACGCTAATTGGGATTTTGAATCGAAAAAAAATATTGCTGAATGACTTTTAGAACGATGTTTGCATAAGTATGCATGGGACGATCCTGGATAGGTCGCAAAACAATGACCAAGCTTACGCACCGTTGCGATTGCTCGATTGGGAGAATTGTATCGAGTACGACGAGTCTGGACGAGAGGGTAGACGGAATCCTGGTCGAACGTAAGCGAAAAAATAAATTGTTTAAGGATTGTTTAAGAACCGATGAGGGAGGAACCGGTCGAGCAACCGCGGCGTCGTCTTCGGGTGCTATTGAAGGCCGCTTCGCGATTGTAAATATGTAATTTATGTTTAAATAGAGAAGGAAACGCGGACTCTTTGTTTGATCGGGGACCTCGCGTGGTTCTCGGTCGCCGTCGAAGGAGGTAGAGCGTGCGACTGCGATTCGCGGAGAGGAAATTTCATAACACGGAGTAGAACGAGACTTGGATGTCGGAGAGAAGTGACAGTGTCCTCGTCGGTATGTCTGATTGTAACGATAAGATCGTAATCCGCTTGTAAAGTACCGTTGATCACGTTTAACCCTTTGCACTCGAGTGGCGACTCCTGAGACGCCACGAATGATTGGCACTCATTATTATTTAAAATAATTTGAACATCGTTATATTTATATTTAAGAAATTGATAAAAATTTAAGTGTTGTAAGGACGAATAACAGTTTGAAAACCCTTTATACATAAAGTGACATAATTCATATGGAATGAAAATATCTTATGTTAGAAGAAATGCTCTGGTTTTCTAGTTAAAACAGCTTCGAGTGCAAAGGGTTAACCGATCGGATTCCGTTTTGATGACCGTCATTCAACATTCGCGCGGCCGTCATTGCTGACGCGACAGTTTGTGTTCCTGTCGAATTACCGTTGCGTTCGATTGGTTATTCGAATCCATCGTTCGTTGAAATACCAGAAATCCGATCGCGAAGTTACTTCATTAAACTACATTTTCGTATTAGCCATCGTTACCGACGGAGCACTTCACATTTTTGTCGAATTATCATTGTATTTGATCAACTACTTAATTTATAATTCGTGAGAATACGAGATTCGGATCACGCTCATCGTTGCCACCAGCGAACTTTGCGTTTTCATCAGATTATTGTTACATTTGATCGGTTAGCCTACTTAGAATTCGTAAGAGTAAGAGTTATAAGGTCGTCGAACTCCGGCAACGCTAATTTCAGTTCGTTCACATTTTTTCGAATTATTGTTACATTTGATCAGTTACCGAATATATATATATTTTGTTGAAACCCATCGACGTTTAAAACGCCGTCGACGATGATTCGTCGACGTTTGCAGAGCATTCTTATCGAATTATAGTCATATTTGATCAATTACTAAAAGGCACGACCGGGTAAGATGGTCAAAAATGGCCTTCAACCGATTTAAATGGCTCCTGTGCCATTCGATTGGATATAATTACTAATTACTTCATCTAAATTTTTAACCCTTTATCGTAACCAGGGATGACGTTATAGGGCAAATTCGGATTAACAGGTCTCGCCCAAGTTTCTCCTATTTATTTGCACACAAAAATTATGAAAAAATTCAGAAATAACAAGGCTGTCGATGTACATTTTTGAGAATTTTTACCGATTTTTTAGTTGAAAATGCTGGTTATGAAAAATGAAAATTCTCAAAAAATCCATATTTCGTACAGAAGTAATTTTGGCAATTAAAAATCTATAAAAATTCTCAAAAATGTACATTGACAGCCTTGTTATGTCCGCATTTTTTCAAAATTTTTGTGTGCAATTAAATACGTGAAACTCAAACGAAACCTATTAATCCGAATTCGTCGTATAACTTCATCCCTGGTTGGGATAGAGGGTTAAAATTTTACAAGAAACGCTTTCTCGTTGTACCCTATAAAATGGCACAGGAGCCATTTAAATCGGCTGAAGGGTAGTTTCAACCACCCTACCCGGCTACACCCTTTATAATTTGTAAGAATGTGAGCTAGAATTTGCGTTTGGAATTCGCTATTAAGCCGCGCGTGTATAATTATTGTTATACTTAATTAGCTGCCAAGTTTATAATTTGTAATGATAAGTTTAAAAAACGTTTGTAAGAAAAACCGTGCGACGCAGATTTTATTCGACCGAACGCGGTTGAAAATTGGTCGTCGGAACGCTTACTGTTATCAACATCTCGCATTCTTATCTAATTATTGTTACATTTGATCAAATACTGAATTCATAAATTGGTAAGAATAATAGGTGTAACTCGCATGTAATATACCGACAACGCTGATTTGCTCGATTAGATTTCCGTTTTTGAAATTTGGCCATCGAACAGCATTGTCGATGCATCCTTATATCGAAGTATTGTTACATTTGAGATCAGTTACCGAATTTAGATGCGCATATAAATATATATTGACTAGGAATATCGAAGGTTGATATATTTCTATCCGTTTCGCGGCGAAGTTGATCGACACACGCACTCAAATTATTATCGACACAACGTATTTAATTGTACGAGGGGAATTTACGTTCGAAGGCCCGTTTGCATGTATCACAAACACACTACTGCGATTAAATAACGAGTACCGATTAATTATCTTAGAGACTCGGGTTCGGAGATGTTAAAGTTACTTGAAACCATCGATATCCTCGAGACGCGAGGCTGTCAACGATATTTACTCGTTCGAAGAAAAATTCATAGCAAGTCTAACGGAAACACGTTAACGAGACCTCTCGGCGACTGTCGTTCGTTATTATCTGTCTTGTGTAAGCTCAATAGTCATGGATTTTATTCAAGGAAGAGAGACGACGAGATTTAATCAATATTTTCGAAGAACAGAGAAGAAATTCATTGGCGATGTTTTCGAACGAGTAATTAAAAGTGCGAAGTAACTTCGGAACCCAGATTGTCGCTGATCGCGAACGTTCGCTAGCTTCTACGTGACAAAAGATTTTACTCGAGGCAGAGATGTTCCTAGAAAAGGATTTTAATGTATCGAACACCCGAACGGAAAGTAGAACAGCGATTTTTCGACGTAGAATTACCGTGACTACAGATGATTTCAACGAGGTAATTAAGCACCAAGAAATAAAATGGTTGATAGATGTACGAAAAGAAGCAAGGTAAACTTGAATCGAACCTGAGTTTATATAGACTTCAAACGATTTACTTTTCTTTTCTCATTTCAAAATTCTACCAGATCTGAATCGTTTCACTTAACACGCTCATTGTTTCGACGAAACTGCAACGCTGTGCTGACGAAATGGCGATTGTAAGGTGACATAGTGGTATTACCAATGAAAGTGTTAAGTCTTACTAAACAATTGTATATTTTGTTTAAGAGCGAATAAAAACGAAGATAGACCACAATCAACAGCGTTTTCAAGAAAAAAAAAATATATATATATATATATATATATATTGAAATTTTAGCGGAAAAGGGAGACGTATTCTAGAAAATAAATACAGTAGTGCTTTGAAAGTTGATATTCAAATCTGGAAGTTATATGTCGTTCCGATTACTACCTAAATGTTGGCTGTCTTCAGATCGGTGTACACAGGCGGTATTACAACGAAAGATATCAAAAATGAAGCTGATATAAATAGACTGCAGATTTTTATGCACTTTTCTGATCTTTTAAGCAAGTTTACAGTTTAATCAAACGTAATATTGTTTGTAGTTTAAATTTCTTTATTCTGAAATTGTGTAATTTTTATTGTTCATGAAGCTCTGCAGTCTAGATACGAAATTCGATAATAGAGAAAATTTATTTACGAACAATTTGTTGGTATAAGTAATTATTTGTATCGGTTTCTCGCAACAATTGAACTTTAGAGGTTAACTTTAATCAAATTTTTCTTTCTCATTTCTTAAGAACAATGAAATGTCGTGGAAAATTTGTTGGACACGTTACTTTTTATTACTAATCAGCACACGAAGTTTATTACTTTCAGTTCCTTTTGAATAACATTTAATTTAACCCATTGTTTTTCAATTTATTCATTTATACGCATCAATCTTCGAAGAAAATTAATACATACAATTATTTCACGTTATTCATGAAAATGTAGAAATTCAATAAAGCTTCTAGCATTCTGGATCAAAATTGTCTCTGCAAAACAGAAACCTAATTCGAAGTCCTTTCTACCTTGAATAATTTTATTAGATTAGAAACAATATATTAACATTGTTGAATCCGTTTAATCGTTTTACAATTTTTAATTTCATATACTCGACTTTGCCTTAAAAGCATAAAATTCAAACTCTAACCCTTTGCACTCCAAGCAATTTTAATTCCAAAATCGATACATTCTTTTAAATAGCACAGTTACATTGAACATGGTTCATTTCCCTTTATGCACATAAAATTTATTATTACTATTCGCACGTACAACAATTCAATTTTTATCGATTTCTTAAATGCAAACATGGTAATCTAATAGTTGTGTCAAATAATATTTAATTAATACCTAATTGTAATATGATTTAATTAAATAGCATGCCAATTGTTAATGTCATTTCAGACGAACCATTGGTGTACTAAGGGCTAATAATTGCGCACTTGATTTTATTGGCTGTCCAATAATTATATTTAAAAATATCAAGCATATTTCAAGTTGGTAAAATCACTTAACACGTTGAACGCCATATTTCACGACATATTTTATTTAACTTTAAACAAAAAGGATACAACTGTGCATAAGCAAAATACTCGTTTACCCCATTTGTTGGCTGTTCAATAATTATATTTAAAAAATCAAACATATTTCAAATTGATAAAATTTCTTAACACGATGAACGCCA